>JAABNX020000002.1:8614955-8631431 GCA_015163995.2 Mormyrus lacerda | reverse complement strand
GAAGACAGGGGGACACGACAAAGAAGGGGAAGACAGGGGGACACGGCAAAGAAGAGGCAGACAGGGGGACATGACAAAGAAGGGGAAGACAGGGGGACACGGCAAAGAAGGGGAAGACAGGGGGACACGGCAAAGAAGGGGAAGACAGGGGGACACGACAAAGAAGGGGAAGACAGGGGGACACGACAAAGATAAGGCAGACAGGGGGACACGACAAAGAAGGGGAAGACGGGGGGACACGACAAAGAAGGGGAAGACAAAGTCAATAATAGAAATAGTGAGGACACGGACACCAATGACAAATGCTCAACTGGCTATCTTCAAATATTACTATATTTCTATATTTCTTCCTGATTTCTTCATGATTTGTACTTCAGTAGAAACTGAATTATTGACCATTATTTGTGCCCTGTCAAGTGAAGTGTTACCTACATTCCTTTCAGTCATTCATTCGTTCAATTTATTAGCATTTCAGTTAAGTTTCTTTGCCTGAGTCTGCTTTCTGAGGGTATTCAAACAACAATCATTGCAAGAGAACCCAGAGTTGCAGTTAGGAGCAATTTTCACAGCACGAGGCCTGGACTAAAGGCAATTATTCTCCTATTAACTTTCACAAACTGTGTAAAGCAGCAAATTCCTCTATAATTGACATGGATTTTATTTTTCTCCTGTAGATAACCTTCATTGCATTTGAAATAGGAATGTCTTCATGTTTTGTTGGCCTTGCAGTTATACATTTTAAGTTTCATCGTAATGTTTATTTATCACTTTTCTTCTTTTTGAATATATAATTTAATCTTGCAGTCTGTGTCATTTCTTCCATGTTACGTATTGCTTTAGACATTAAAAACTTTAACAAAATCGAATTTTCACATCTGTCTTTAAAACTGCATTACTCTCTTTATTTTTTCTGGCCACATTTTCTGGCCACATTTTTTCCATTTTTTTTTTTTTTTGAAGAGATTTCTTTATTTGCCAGATGTTGGCTCCAAACTCTTATGATCTCGGATTCATCCTTTTCTGAAGGTTCTATTCTTGTGTTAATTTCTGTCAAAACATGTAATGTTATAACGACTCATATGCGGCGGCGTTTCACTCTGGCCTACATAATGCCATAGAGTTCCCTTCAGAGACACCCGGAGAGGCAACTCTAATAACCCAGATAGATGGTGCTGCTAGATTTCTATCTTCAAGTACTCTGTCTCTGCCTGCGAGCGACCAGGTGCTTCACTTTGAGCATTCACAATGTTTCCTTCTTCCTATAAATAACATTTATCACCAGAAGACCAGGTAGATGCAGAGAAAGTGTGGAGAAGAGTGAGCCTGCGGAGGAAAAATAACTCACCCATGCTATTGTTTTTAAATGACTGAGACTCCTAACAATCCTAATTATATGCATATTACTTCAAGTTTTTCTCCTGTGGAAGTTTCTCCGCTGTGTTTTGGGACTACAGAGTTTTTATACAGGAAGTATAATAAAAAGAATAATATTTTCACAACATTTTTGATTACTTAGATTTGCATATCAGACTACATTGGGCATTATACATCAGAGACATATGGCCTAGATGTGCATTTTCCATACAAGCTATCATATTTATGCATAATTTGCAAGATACTCGTATTGTCTGCAGTTTCAAAACAAGAAAACTGGCCGTCATCTATAATGATGCATTCATTTATAACGGGCTACTTATTTTAATAATAAGGATTTTTGCAAACCACTTGCATGTTGTGTTTCATATTGCAGCGCATCCCAGCATGCCTCGCGAGCTGTATATATCCCTGTGTCTGTGTAATTGTAAGCCCTTGTATTGTTCTTGTTGTTATGGTTATAGTTGCCTTCCCGATCGGGGCGTGTATGTTCATCCGGGTCTTGTGTGTACCTGGTCCAATCCTCGCGTGTTCCTTAGCTTGTATAACTTTCCCACCGTATTTGGGTTCGGTGCTCATTGGCTACTGGCTTGTTCAGGACTCAATAAAGAGCCTGTTCTGCTCTGGCAAGCAAGTCTTCTCGTTCTTTACTGGTCTCGCGATGCTTCGGTCGGCCCAGTGCTATTTAAAGTGCGTGTAGATCCATATATTACCCTTCATAAATATATCCGGGTAAAATACTGACACTAATATATGGAAATATCACTTCTCTTTCCCCTTGCGTGTACCAGAGAGTTACTGTAATATCTGCATGCAAGATGTTATCAAAGTGAGATGATTTATGGAAGTTAACCATGCCATCTTCAACTTTTCACACCTTTTACTGTTTATTTAGCACAGACACTCAATTAGCATGCAAAATGTGTAATTTACTTAGGAAGACATGCAGCCACATTTATTGTTTTGTAAATGACAACTTACTGCCTCGGTGTTCAAATCAGATACTTGCTCACAGACCTTGATTCTTACTATGATACAAGGTGATAAAAGCATGATTAACTTACAAAATAGAAAATATGCAACTGTAGTGGTAGATGTGTAGTCCAAGAAGGAGTCCAGCTTCACAATTACTGAAAAATGTATCAGAACTGTTATTGAAAATGGAATGTTTTTGTATTTTTATATATAATGCAGCAAGTTCAGGGAATTTTAGGTTAAAGGATATCACAAAGTCTTGCCATGGAAAATAACAGACAAATTTACAATCTTTCTTACATTGGCTAGTTACTTTTAAACTTCCTTGATGTGAAAAAATAAAACTTTAAAGCTGGAAAGCAAGCTGGCCATTTTATACTGGAATTTAGCTACAAATTTATGAGAGAAACCCAAAAGAACCCTGTCGTTGTGACGTGAATTATAACATTCATATTAACCCTCAAGTTTGCCTTCTTGGAACACCAATGATTACATAAACTTTACGTAAGAAAGTAATGGATTGTGTATGAAATGTAGGCTGGAACACTGTTATAATAGGCAATTATGTTCAATTAGAATGATCTCGTATAGCAACCACGGTAACAAAATGCTTATATTGCTTTGATAGTATTTCTCTGCCTATAATAAGAACAGTACTTCTTAGATTCTGCTTCAAAAAGGTGTTCTGTTCCATTTCCAACTTTCTGTGATAGGCAGTGGAATGGTATTAGGATAAATTAGCAAATAATGTCAGAGTGATGCTATGACTACCTCTGGCCCTCTACCACTAGCAAGACAAATGGCGCAGCAGGTCCTTCAGGATCATTTATTAAAAGTGCTTTTCACATTTGATGGAAGACGCTGAGCAGGCCGAGATGTACATCACTCCTGGAAGACAGTGCTCACCTTTCAAGAAGACAAGCCCGATCACCCCAGAAGACATGACTTGGACACCACACTCTAAGTCTGCTAAACTCAGAAAGATGCCGCAATGCTTCATGCGCTCCTCACACTATCAAGACAGATCACAGCAACGCAGGACGGTGTGTGCTGCTCACAGCGAGACTCCTCTATTCTGCAAACCATTACTCAGTGTTTGGCAACAGTCGGGCCGGCCGCAGCATGGCCGCCGCATGCATCTCCATCTGCTGCAGAGCATGCTATGCTGCAGGAGGTGCTTAGGAATGCATACAGCACGTGAAAAATGCGTGCAGTGTGCCTTGCATCTGTCTTAATTGACTGATCTACTGAAACAGAAATAACCCCTCAAGGTCAAATGTCTTTCAGCAAAACATCTTACCCATTTGTCTACTGGTGCATCTTCTAATGTCAACATATCAAATGGGTATGTAGGGAACCAGCTAACGTACACTGTGAGTTAATTTTCCTAACCCTGAAAAATGTAAATGCTTGGAGTTCTGGCAGAGAAAAAAATCGAATAGAGAAGCCTTTATTTTTAAGGTTCAGGTTGCATGGCATACATAGAGAACCTTAATATTTTATATTATTGCATTTTAAATGTACATACCTGGGTATTTGTGTCCATAAAAGAATAATACACATGATTTTGCTGTCAGTTGACAGAGCATAATTTCTTAGAGAGCTTTCTGTGATCACATGACCCAAACAGACCGGTCCCAAATAACGGAAACTGCAGAAAGGATCAAACTCCCAATTAGCGCAAAGATTTTGAACATACGCACCCCCCATCTCGTAAACAAACAATGCATAAAATTAATGTGCAAAAAAACCAATTAAAAGGTAACACCCTGAATAAACTGTGAGTTTTACAGAATTATTTTTGGCACCGTATACAAGAAAACAAAAGTCAAATAAATAGAGTCAGCCCAGCTAGTGCAAACCCTGGTTAAAAAATATTCACCCTTACTATCTCAATTGCATGGATCATTTCCTGCCTTTTCATGTTTACAGTCTTTATTTATGTTTGCAGTGAAACAGTGATACAGTAACTTGTTTCATTCACACATCCCGGTATTATATGTGTCACGTGTTGTGGACAAACGCAGCACAGCTGCATGTTCCGGGAACCTGCATTGTTGCCAGGCGGCAGTGACGAATAGCAGCGATGACAGGGATTTATTAACAGGCTTTTAGATGGGTTCCTGAGTGCTGCACTTGACAAAAGCAATCCATGTCAAATGGCAGCCATGTCGCTATGTTTCTGACAACAGGCTGCCACGTAAAACGTTTTCAGCTCCAAGAGCGCACAAATGGTGCCCAATGCCCATTATATGATTGATGATTGCAGAAAATATATCACCACATTTAAGATATAATTAAAGAAAAGAAAAAAATGTTGTGTTTCCATAGCAGGTAGAGTTAATGCAGTGCGCATCTTAAATAATGACATCTGAGACTGTATTCGTGTGATTGAACACGTAACAGTGAGTGGTATCAAACACATATTTACAGATTTTAGGTTAGGCTGGTATAGTTTACAGGCATTGTGTGGCTTTTGGTTAAGACAGATAAGCATTATTTTTTAACAAACACACACACACAAATAAGGACTACCTCTACATTGCTACAATGTATTTGTATATTATACAACAGTGATGATGTGTATAATGGTGTATATAACAATATAGTCAAAACCTCTTATTTGTAAAAGGTATGAGTTGACTGGATATTCTGGTAGGTGATATGCAACTTTTGTGGGTATAGTTACTTTGGAAGTAAAAAATATTAGTGAAAAATATCTGGGAACAGGAAACTATTATATCCCAGTTGTAAAGAAACTAACTGGAACTTTTTTGACATAATGCTCTTATAAACTGTCAAGTATAAATAAAAATAACTAAAAACTATTTTCACGACTTTTCATATGCAGGTAATTATTAAACAAATTGCATGACCCACCAAAGACAATTTCTTGACCAATACTAATGACTATCCAGTGATTGCTGATTTTACATCCAATATAACTATTACATTTCCACAAGTTTAGACATTCGACTCACCACAGTTAAAATAAGTGACTGAACCAGAGCTTTGTAGATCTCGTTCGGTTGTAAGGTCATAGCTTTGCTTTAATTTCTCAAAGCAGCCCCAAACACGTAGCCTGAGGCTGCTCTGGCTTATACATATTAACTCTAGACTTTTGAGAATAGGTTTGCTGTGGCCCTAAGCATTTATTATGCAAGTGAAAGTTGACAGTAGAAGCCGGCCGTATGTATATAAATATATTTATGGCAGAACAGGTAATGATTTGAATGTCCTGTGTGGCAGTCTTCAAGCTTGGCAGAGCTATTGGGGTCACTCCCGTCAGGGATATTTTCTCTTTTTTGGGCAGCCACAGCTCTGGCCTCAGTTGAAACTCTCAAAGCAATATATGTACTTCTGTTAACACTTTGGGATTTTTTCCGTCTAGAGAAAATGCGACCAGATGACCATGAAATTGCAGTAAACTTGCAAAACGGTCTGCCACATGTTGTGAATTTTATATCTTTTATTTAAAGAGACTCAAAAAACCTTGGATACCATTTGATACCATTTATATATATTATCTATATATATATATATGACCGTCCACCAAGCAATACAATTCAGTAGAAAATATATTACTTAAACGACATACTGTATCTCCCTGAGGTTTCAGAACCTGTGTTAGAGAGTCTTTGAAATGTTTTTTTTTTCCCCAAAGTCCTTACACCTAAATAGCTTGGTGGTCTGATGGACCTATCATGAATTGTTTTATTTCTTCTTTCATCATTTTGATGTGCGTTTTACAAAATCCCAGTGATGAACCTAGTTAATATGAATAACCCAGAAAAGCACAGGAAGAATCAGATATATTTGTCAAATGCAAGAAAATCCACAGTGATGCAATATTGTACTTTCAGTATAATTATGCAAAAAGAATGCTATGGTTCATATGTGGCATTTGATTTATAGCATATTTTTTTCTCATGAATATAGAGTGGACATTATACTGATTAGAAGTAATTGGATTTCAAATATGCTGTGTTCTTTTCAGTTTTACCTGACAGTCTAATGCTGAATGATATCTACTTGAATGGTGACAGGATGATTGCAGAATCACAACAGTTTTCTAAAAAAAAAAAAAAAAAAGGTCTATCTCCCAGTATCATCATTGGGAAGCTCACAGGTTTCAAATCATACTCTTTGCACATTAGAGAACTGTGGACCATGCATATAAGATGAATGACAAAATGTATCACTGTGCAAGGTCATAAATGACAGCAGTAGAGGGAAGCGATACCCGTGACACTACACAGACAACAGTGAAATTGATTTGATACTTGGAAAAAAAAACGTGTTTTTATACCGTATATCCACTGTAATCCATACTGGAATTGCTCTATGGTAATAGGATTAATTTTGATAAATTATAGCCAAGCATATATATTATTTACATCATAGGCTTCTTAGATCTGTAGATCCAAGCTCAATTAACTTTAAATGACTCACTTAGGATTCTACATTCTTGTCCATATAATCTATGTCACATATTTTCAAAAATGAAGTTACTATGTGTTGTTATATGTGATAAAAAGGCAAATGACTTCATACATGTATATATGATCCCTTCTTGTGAGTGCGAGCGAGTACTGACGAGTACTGACGAGTACTGAGGAGGGCAGGTGACGCTGCTGGTGCAAGGATGGTTCAGAAGGTTTGCAGATTTTTGCCAGCAGTCAGTGTAGATGCAGATGCATTTGGGGAGGAGGAAGAAGGTGTGAAAGTGACATAAACCCAGCTCACAGGCATAAGAGTGACGAAGACAAAACACACTGCTGCATCTGCAGCTTCAACTAGGACAATCCAGATTAAGCCTGCAGTTACTTATTCTACATTCCTATGTTAAAATGTATGGTGCAAGACTTACACTGAGCATCAGAATGTCATTGTGTAGTAAGACATACAAGTAAAGGCTCTAGAGGTCTTTTTTTTAAGTATTACAGCATGAAAATGTCTAAATTCCATGACAAAAATCTTGCATCCTATGACAACATATCTGACTTCGGGCAGCTGACACTTCAATATCTTGGAAATGACTCTGCTCTTTGAAGTTGCATGAAGTCTCAGGACATTCAGCAGTTTTTTTTTCCTGTGCAAAGCAGAATTTTAAATTGTCTTAAATTATATGGAACGCAGTTGAAGCTGTTGCATTATCAGATAGCAATCTCCTCCACAGTATTGTGAATTCATGGCAAAGTTGACACGGCATACTAAAGATAAGGAATTGTAATAGTAAATTATGCTATAGACAAATGTAAAAGCTAATTCTTATCTTGCAGAATAATGGTTTGACTTGCAACATGTTCCAAGCTCTAGAAAGCACAGAGTAAATGTAATGTCTAACAATATGAAAATTTTCTATCATGATTATAGTAACCAAAATTATCACGGTTATCGCGACATCGCTGAAATGTTAAAAAATTACTGATATGCAAACTGACATAAGTCAGTTTATACTGAAAACCACAAATAAAATTAGCAGCACTATGCACTTTCAGTTTGCATAGACATTAATATATTAACATAGCCAACAACTTATGTAAACAAATAAAAACCATATGAAATACAGATTAACATTAAAATTCTCCAGGGAGCTGTCACTGCCTTCCGCCTTGTTTTCATTGTCACAGACAAACGCAGGTTGCGTGCTACGCATGCGAGCCTGTGTCTTTGAGACTGTCGCTCACTTTCGGATGCCGAACAGTATTAGATGTGATTTTTTTTTTTTTCCAAAGCACGGTAATCAACCAAGGTTTTAATGATAATCCAAATTTGAAATGATAATACTAACTGTTAGGAGTTTTACCGTAGTTTACTCTCAAACCTGTAACCGTTTAATCTCTACTGAAATCTCACGAGATGCCCACAAATCATAGCCAAATAATCATCTTGTAAGCAGTTTTCCTGGTCCTACTGTAATCTACATTATTAATACAACAAATATGATTTTTTAATTTATGGATATTTTATTTGATAATCTATTGTATCTTGTTGAGAAATATAATTTTTCACTGTTTACATTTTAGCTCTTAAGTCAGTCACTCTTGTTATATCTATTCGTATCATGAAGTTGTAAAAATATATTTAGTTTTTACCTATATATATTTGAAAAGTAGACCGTCCAAGGTTTCTGAGGGTGTTTTTTAAATGTGTATATGACAAAAACTCACAGAGTTATTTAAACGGCTTTGCGAAATTTCTGTCATGTCCCGCATGCGCGACAGCCGACTCCAGAGGGTTAAAATGTATTACTCATTCATTACCTCATTCAAAAGATTCAATAAATGACTTGGACAGTGGCAGAGTTGTTATTGCTGTTATTGCGTTTCCTCCGCTCCCTGTGTCTCTCTGCACTTTCTGTATTCTCCCCGGCTCAGGCAGGGCGTTCCCCGCAGCTCAGACATCCATTTAGGCATTTCCAAAGTGATTCTCGAGTATGACTCACAGTGTGTGAATGTATGTGCCCAGTGATAGACTGCTAACCCGTTTCTGCACGTACCCCAGCATTGTACCCCCTGCTTCCTGGAAGTTGCAGCCCCAAGCCCACCCCTCGCCCCTGCCCCACCCCCCCACCCCACACCTCCATTACAATGTGTGATTTAGCTTTAGAATTTATTAGGAATCTCTATCGCCTGTAAAAAAGGAAACGGAACAAGTGCGTAAAACTTTGAATGGTATCTGCTTGAATAAAGATCATGACATTTACGTCAAACCTTTTTGTCTTCATGATCATTTAATTGATATTGGTTGTTAATTATCTGTCATATTAAGAACATATTAAGAACTCAATTTATTTGAACCTCGTGACCCTGAATAGGACAAGTTGTTTCAGAAAATGGATGGATGGATGGAATTTATTTGAAATTGTCTTTATTGTGCATTAAACAACGATTTACAAAAAATAATCATTCGTTGTTTTGATCTCTAATTTGCTTTTACTGTATTTTTTAAGCAAGACTCGGGCTGATACTTAAAACTCAGGGAACTTGATTTTACTTAAATATCTAGCTTTGAATAAAGACAGAATTGCAATGACCCTGACTCGAGTCACTTCCCAAGTCCTATTAAAACAAGTCCCATGGAATCATCACCGTTATCATAAAGCTTGCTGATGACACCATCATTGTGTACCTGATCCCGGCTAGTGATTGGACGATCACCCTCACTGCTAACCTCCAATGGGTAGAACGCACAGCAGCTGCCGTTTAAAAAGAGCCATGAGGTTAGCCTGGATGTCCGCTGCAGTCCTCACCGGAGTCCTTTCGGGGCGTGTCACATCCTGTTTCGGCAGCTGCTTCCACAGGCCGAGAAAACCCTACAAAACGTGGAAAGAGCAGCCCAAAAGACCCTCAGCACCCAACCTAGCAGTCCAGAACATTTAAACCCCACCACAAAACACATTACTGTATAAAACACTCTAGCCACCCAGCACTGATACTTTACACCTTTTTGCCGTCTGATAAGTAGCTCAGGACTCACACACACATTGGGACTCAGGATCGGCTTCTACCCTGCTGCCGTAAGACTGTCTAACACACTAATGTGCAGTATTGATGCTAAGCTCTGCTCTGACGCTAGTGACCTCTCCTTTGTACTCATCTCTCCCATGCTCTCTACTTTTCCCTGTCACTTATCTATTGCTAATTCTGTAAATTTGCTGCAGCATCCCTTATATGCCACCCCCACAGTGCCACATTATACTCATACTGCCCTCTGTCAAATGCCGTATCGCTTTACCTTTTGTATATGTGGCAGAACGGCATGCTGTTAGACATCTCATAGAACCTAGAAATTATTCTATTTTAACACTGCACTTTTCTGTTAATTGTATTCTGTGGAGAAGTCATCCAGGAAAGAATTTCACAGTACTTTGTACACTGGATTGGTTCATATGACGGTAAATCTTCGTGCTGGCAATGGGCTGGGTAGCTGAGGGACGTGAGAAGGATCGGAGGAAAACCAGCCGGGGAAAGGAGACAGAAATTCAAACATGGAACAGGAAGCAGGAATCCTGGACATAGGAAGCAGACAGGAGAGAAGCCCACTGGAAACATACCTTAAATTTTAAAAAAGGAACCTGCAAGGTCTTTACTGGAAAACCAGGAACAAAACTGCACACCAAGAAAATTGCATCACCCCTGGATCCAGCAGGTTCTAGATTATGTTGCAGTCATAAAAACCATCATTATCATCTTTGGAGTGGGCGTGGTAATTAGGCAACAGGTGCAACAATAGCACTCATTTACTTTTAATGGCACCTTATATATGCATGTGAGGTTGCAATTTTAATCCAGTATACTGCTAGTAATATGCAAATCTGATTGACTCTCCGAGATCGACTTTGAAAACGGAGATTAGTGACAAGCAATAAGCGAGTAGCAGCCCAGCTTCCTGCTTTGAAGGCTGCTTTCAAATTAGCTGAACTGAATGTAGCCTGTAGCCCTACTGATTCTAGGCCACTCATACATTCAAATTGCCAATAGCAATCACAGGTAGAAATGCTGTTGACATACGCAGACACCCTCGGGGGGCCTTGTATGCATTATTTTGTCATGCTCTCCACACTGGTGATTTGACCAGCATCATTTGTCTTCTGGTCATTCCACTGTTTTTGTAGGATCATGTGAATGGCGCTATAAGAAACAATGTCGCCGCATTTTAAAACCCTTTAAAGGCGTCCTTTTGAAATAATAACTTTCCGACCACGGAATGTCAAAAGCTTTATGGTAGGGTTCATTTGTGCTTTTCAAGTAAGTGGCTGACGTGTATTCTGGAATCACCCACTGCGAGAAGGTCTCGGGCTGGGAAAATGAACAGAAGCACACGTCACTGTGACTTAACAGTAAGGGACAGGTTTCTTATAAAAAATTCTCTTTTCAGGCAGCGATGGGGTGGGACTGAAGCTAATTCAAAATATATCCATGAACACAAAACCCAGAAAGAGAAGTAAAACTGGTCCCTCATCTATCCCAGTCACATGATAACCAAATGCTTCAAGCTTCTTTGTTTTATCGTGGAAATAGAGGTCAAGGATAACTCTTTACTTGAAGGGGCACAAATACCGAAGTACAAATCATGAATAAATATAATGTAAGTACTTGAGATAAAAGATGCATCTCGATTCATTAATGATGAAGAAACGAGATCAGAATCTCACTTGTTATTCATCACTTATTCCTTCGGTGATTCACAAAGGTTTACAAAATTAACAGAAATGGTAACAAATATAGTAACTGCTTGGGGTAAAATGTTACAATTCATTAATGATGAATTAACATGAGATCAATATGTAACTAAGGCTTAGTTTGTGGTTAATTTATAGATAAGTAACAGTATAATACTATATTACTTGTGCCCCCTTAAGTAAAGTTATCTGTCGAAGTTCAGAAGTAGTAGAATTGGGCAATACAGCATTACTTTTCGCAGTTTGCTTGGTTTCAAAGGTCATAATAAATCTGCTCTGGGCAAACTCTATACAGGTGATTACTGCTAGGCAACGAAGCGTTATGTGTTCTAGTGCTGCAGATGTCTGAGCAGAAGTAATAAAAAATAAATAATGAATCTGTTTTATTATTCAGTGAACTGTGATGTTGTGATGTAATTATTCAGGAATTAAGACTGTGCTTCACAGTTCATTCTCAATAAAAATCTCAATGGACGGCATTTGCTCAAGGCATCGCATCTACTGTATACCTACAGTACGGTTTGTGAGAAAACTCACAATTACCAGAGTGAAACTCTTGTTGCACTTTGAAGGGGCTTTTCTATTATATGATTCCAAAGGAATCCTGCACTTACATGCATTTGGTTTGTGTTCCTCTAAGCTGAATGAAGTGTCAGGGTAGAGTCCCGCTTTCTCTGTTGAAAGCCGTACTCCTTCCCTTGATTGAGCTGCTCATACCACAGCAAACATCCCTGACTTTTGTAATGAATAAGTTATCAGGCTCTGACTGGGGCTTGCTCTCCCTAAATTATGCACGGGAAACTTTGGAACTCATAACAGAATTCAAAGCATTTGCATGATTGACTGAGTGATGCGGTATTTGAAATCCACTGCTTCTCCCACAGACAGAATGACAGATACAAATAATGTAATAGTCTTCTGGTAAACTTATCGAATGCATATATTCCCTCTACTTTAGAGTTTGCTGCTATGCATTTTTGATTTACGAAAAGATGCAGAAGTTTCACGCTTCTTTGCGATAAAATATTCTTGACGCGCCGCTTTGCTCTGTTAAACCAAAGAATGATCGTGCCCTGCCTGTACCACAGTGCTTCGAAATACTTAGTTTTGTGACAAGTTACATTATGTGTATGATATAATCCGACATTAAGGCCAGTCGCTGCCATTAATCATTCTTCCAATATGGTCTAATGTGGGAGACCAACGAGCTACCATTAAGAGGACAGAGAGCAGGGGTTACTCTCGGTGACCTCCTCGGTTGATGGCTTTTGTATGCAACAATATTAGCGGCTGATAATGAGATGAATCACCTGCAATTTGACAGGTGGCAGGAAGGGTTAAGTGCTACATGAGGGATGTAAAAGACAAAGTGCACAGGGGTCGTTACATGGCGGCGCACTAGGCCTGCTTGCGTTGATAAGCGTCTGACCGATAAAGAAGAAAATGATGAGAGATACATGTTGATGAGCCAGTCATTTTGCACCCAGTGTCCATATATTTGAATCTCACCTTCCTGCAAGGGTCTCCATTTCCTTTAATACAAAAATCTTGGAATTCCACCATCTCTACTGTTGACACTCACTGGGGCAAAGGCTTCGGCACCCTGTATAATTTATTGATTTTTGCACATTGAATGCAAACCCGAAACTGGACATCGGGTTAAATGGGACGTACACAAGAGGTTATATAACAGCTATTATCACTGTTTGGAAAACGTAATCACTCTGCTGCATTAGCCAGATATGCAAAATGTTTCACTTTATGTTTGAGGGCTTGAGATGTTCTGCATCTGTACTCCGTTTGTCCAGAACTGTCATTTTCTTGTTCCGATTTTGCTTGGCCGGTATATTTCAGATTGTTGTCTTGCTGCAGGATTCTGATACTTCAATTTCAGCTCACAAACACAAAGTGTACGATCCTCCTGTAGAAATCTCTTTTTATTGGTTCCTGGGTACGTCAGAGAAGGCAGAGACCGATGAGATTCGTGCAGGTTCCGCTTCATGGCCTGTGCTGCTTGAAAGTTTTCATTTACCCTTTGCTGCAGAACTCTTCGAAACCGAGGTGCGTTCTCAGAACCGGAATATTTATTCGTTATTTTTGCTGTTAATGAGAAATGGTCACTGACTTACAACTCCACCAGGCATCTGTTTTTTTTTTTTTTTTTTTTTAAACCGAAATCTTTAATCACTGAATCAGTTTAATTATTATCCTACCAGTAATAAACTTGCAGGCATTATATAAAATCTCATTTTACAAGAAACTGGGAAAAACCGTATCCTGATTTCCATTTCGGCCTGCCGAAAACACAGTCTCATAATAACATAGGACTTTTTCTCCCCTGTATATTTTACAATGAAAAGTAGAGCTCTATCAAAGGTTTAGCCTGGCTCTTATAACTAACCCTGCTCTTGTTTCCCCATTTTTTCATTACAGAGGATTCTGTTCGGCTAAGGGTTTGGTCCTCCTGACTTACTCATCATCAAAGACATCTTGTTTTGCTGCGAGGGTATGGATGAACATCAGAGGATGGACTACTGCAAAATAAAGGAGCAGCAGTTACATGAACGTAAGAGGATGCAGTTGGTATATTGGTTCTTGTTTCACTGTACTAAAATCCATAAAAAATGAACAGGACATTCAGTAATATATATATATATATACATTCATTACATTTCTTCAGTGGTTATGAATAATTATTGGTATCAGTAACACTTTGCTTAAGAGGGCACAGATAAAGCAGTAGTGTTATGTTATTGCTTATGTATTAATTAACCATAAACTAAGTCTTAGTTACATACTGACAGAGGCGATTCTAGGGACTCTGGGGGCCCTAGGCAAAAAAACCCCCATGCCCCCCCCCCTCCAACTCCCACAACCCTGGCATGGTAATATTTGATATCTTTATTTTGCTGTTAAGCATCAATTTCTAATATCAACACAGAGAATTTAACAAACACAAGACATAAAAAACATAACAAACAAACGAAGCAGATTAGTCGTTGCAATGAACTATGTAATTGGCCGCCCTCGGGAGCTCCCTTCCAGCTTGGGGCCCCAGGCCATTGTCTGCCCTGCCTGTCCTGTCACTGCGCCTCTGCTTACTAATCTCATGTTTGTTCACCACTAATGAATTGTCACATCTCTTATCTCAAGCAGTTACTATACTCATTATCGTATCTTTTAAGTCTGTAAATATTTGAAGGAATCAGTGAAGGAATCTCTGTAGGAACAAATACAGTAATGAATAACACACGTAAAATACCACGTAAAATACCACGTAAAATACCAAAATCTCGCTTTTCTTCTCATTGTGACACATCATTTATCCCAAGTAGTTGCTATATGTCACTAAATCTGTCAATTCCGTAAATCTTTGAGACCTACTGAAGGAACAAGTAACTAATACTACAAGAGAACTACCGATCTCACCTTTGTTCATCTTTAATGGATCATGATCTTTTATCTTAAGTAGCAACTATATTTGTTCATGATTTGTACTTTATTTGCGCCCCCACCTTAAGTGTTGCCCAGTTATCTGTATTCATTTTACCATTGTGCAAATTATTTTTATATATGGTCACTAACGCTGGCCATAATCTTATCAGGACTGCCCCTTTACTGTATCACCTACCTCCCTCCTCCCCAATAACACAACTATTCATTGAAAATTCTGCGTATTTTTCTCTCAAATCAACACTGATTGCTTTGATTTCAATATCATTTATTTATTCTTCATTCTTATTCTTTATTTTTATTCTTCATATCTATATTTCTTGCATTATCTAGTAAAAGTTGTTGCCAAGTATGCATCTTAATCTCATTCCACTGGCGAAAAACACTGTCCTCGACAATAGATGTAGAGATATAGAAGTAGAGAACATAGAAGAATTTTGTTTCTGAAACCTGTAAATGACCTCAGGAATTTTAATCTAGTGTGAATGAACCATATCAGTGATGTTAGCCGATGGTCACCATAATTATTCCCTACCAAAATATCTAATGGTTTTCATCTCACAGTGCAGCCCCTGGGAAATTGCAATTCCATGCAAATTCACATCAGTGTGTTTTCATCAAATCCACACATCTAAATATTACTTGGGAAGTAATACCCACGGCCCTTCCATGTTTTATTTCTTGACACCCCCAGATTTGAAAGGTTTCCATGAAAGCAATATATAAAACAAACTCCAAAGTTATACAGCCATGAAAGTTAAAAAGTGATCAGTCATAGTTCACGTGTGACTGTGTGTAAACAGAAGAGTTGTACATCATTCATTGTCAATTACAGGGCAAGTATACAACTAGAAATCATTGCCCGTAAACTCAGTTTAATTCAATTTAATTCATGAGAGATTTGTATTATTGCTGCTGTAAGCACTTAAACATATGACGACAAGACTATCACCGTATATGTCAAGATGCAATTATGATGAAAATGATTAAACAAATAATTCTGTGGTATCTGGAACAAAAATTGGTAGCACATGACCGACTGTCATGCTGAGCCTTGTGTGAAGGCTGACCTTATCCGAGTCAAAAACAGGCCTGAAAGCTAGCCTTCAGCTTGGCACTTGGTTAGGTCAGCCAATGCACAGAGGTCAGTCTGTTGTGTCACTGGATCAGTGGTGGAGGTCAATGCCACCGGCCTTAAAGCTTCCCCTTAGCTGATGTTCGCTTGGATGAGTGGAATGGAAGACAGCAGGGTAACACGTACACTGAGATGTGACTGACATAAAAAATACAGGAACAGAAACAGGCTGGAGCAATAGCATTATTTTATCCATCTTACACCACCGATCGGAGCTGTGGGAGGGACAGCACAGGGGACATCCTGGATTGGGAGAGCATTGCAGGGCACACACACACACACACACACACACACACAGACAGACAAGTTGGTCTTCCTATTTAAATGGGGACCGTCCATTCATTTCTATGGG
>JAABNX020000002.1:8595385-8607303 GCA_015163995.2 Mormyrus lacerda | reverse complement strand
TGAGGTGTCTTTGAGGAGAGGTTTGGGAACTGAATTGGTGTTCATCCATCCATCCATCCAGCAAGATATCAGTAACTATTCATTTGCATATTCTCTAATGTTAAATTGTTTCTTTCTAAAGTAATACACACTTAGTACCCAGATAAAAAGCTTTAAACATTTTCTTTGACTGCCTTTTGCAAAGTACTGTATATCTATGTGTTTAAAAGTCATACATAACTGTTTGGTTAGATAGAGAAGTGTGTATACACAATTAAGAGGCATAACAACGTACCCACCTACCAATTCACCACTACACCACTTTTTGGTAGTGTAATATTGCTTTACAATATTGCCACTGCCACACTACATCACTGCCCCCACAAAAAACTTTCATTGGAATTTTCAGCCATTGAGGTGAATAGAGGAAATGGATTTTGAGTAAAAATAACAAAATTATCCATCCATCTATCCATCGCCTCTTTACCTTTTTGGACTGGCATATATTTAGGATCACAGCTAGCATACAATATAGTAAACCCTGCACAGGACATGACCCTAAAGTAATGCTATACACAAGTGTAGTACCCATATAGTGCTGAAAGTGTTGATGCAGCTCTGAAAGTGACCATGCAGTGCTGACAATGCCTATGCAATGATGAAAGTGACCGTGCAGTGCTGAAAGGGCTCGTGCAGTACTGACGTGCCCATGCAATGGTGAAAGTGACCGTGCAGTACTGAAAGGGCTCGTGCAGTGCTGACAGTGCCCATGCAATGCTGAAAGTGTTGATGCAACTCTGAAAGTAACCATGCAGTGCTGACAGTGCCCATGCAATACTGACAGTAGCCATGCAATGCTGACAGTGCCCATGCAATGGTGAAAGTGACCATGCAGTGCTGAAAAGTACCCTTGCAGTGCTGAAAGAACACACGCAGTGCTGTTATGCTGGTGAAGTGTTGGTGGGATGTCAGGAATAAATTGTTTATACAGTTACAGGTTTTGCCAGAGGTGGCCAGAAAAATCTGCAATCCGGCAAGGAAACTTAAGAACCGAACAATGGAAGGAGACAGTAGCCTCCTTTGGAAGAATATGTGAAAGTTTAATTTTATTTTTAAAAGTGAAGTACAACATCCATCCACCATCCAACTGCTTATCCAGCACAGAGGGTAGGAGCCTATTCTAGGCAACAAAGAGCAGAAGCCAGGGCTACATCCTGAAGAGAATGCCAACCTGTCATAGGGCACACACTTACAGTACACAGGCTGTAGGCAGTTCACTTAACTTTGGACAGAATGAAAAAACTCCAGCAGTAAAAACACAACGCAGGTTGCACTCGAAATCTTAAATGTATTTTGTTGTTTCTGCCTAAATAGTGCAGTTCCTTTTTAGGGATGATGTGTGTCTCAGCAGGTTTGGACTCTATGAGCCCGGGTCTGATTGGACAGTTGTTGGTTCAGATCCCAGTATCATTAGTGTGATGTAATGGTTGGGCCCCTGAGCAAGGCCCGTATGTCCCAGCTGCTCCAGGGACCGTCTCACCATGCTTTCCGAAATGTTTGCCACTTCAGAATAAAAGCATCTGCTAGATAAATAAATGTAAATGTGGGAAACATACAAACCACAGACACAGAAGGCAGAGATGGGATTCAAACTCCCAGCCTGGGAGGGATGAGGCTCCCAGCAATACTAAATGTGCAGTTGCTACAATGGACAAATACAGATTATTTCAATATTTTAAACCGTTTCACGATTCTGTGAATGAGTTTTCCACCTCTGATTCTGCACATTCTGACAATAAGTAAATAACTAAATCTGAGTGAAAAAATAACATACATTTAATTCTTATGCCATTAGCTTAGGATCCAGTAACATTGTCCTCTTGTGAAAAGCAACTGTCTCCTAACGCCCAGTTACTGGTTAAATCATACTTAGCAGAAATGAGTGTAATCTATCACTTTCTGTGTTTATTGATCAGTCTCACAGTAATATCCTTTTGGGAGTGAAATCCTGCACACAGTGAATTTTCAGATCTGTTGGTGGTTTGGTGGCTCAGTTACACGACTGGGAGTTTAAATCATACTTCTGTTGTGTGTAAAATGTTCATGTTCTTCCTCCGTTGTGTAGGTTCCTTCTGGGTAATCCAGTGTCATATTGTCTATCTGCAAATTTGGCGTCTCTAAATTGCAGAGAGTATATGGTTTTCTGAGTGGGGACCCTGTGATGGACTGGCAGTCATTATAATGCATTATGAAGTATGACTATAGTGCATTATAGAGAAGAGCTTCATAGAGCATTTTTAATGCATAATAAACATGGCTATAATGTGTTACGCCCTTCTATAAATAGTCATAGCCTTATAGCCATGTTTATAACACTGTTTGAATGCATTATAATGAAATATGGAGTTATCTATAATGCATTATACATGAGTGTTTTGAGTTGAATGTTACCAAATGCACTTTAGGTAAGTTTTAGTCAGCAACTTTGGTACCATCTTTTATAATAGGATCCATACTTAAAGGTTATTTAAAATAAAATATTTGTATATATACATATTACATAAATAAAAGAGAATCTGTCTTCATTGTACTTGAAAAGTATTGTAAATCAGTTCTTCTCCCTGAGATTGCCTTGTGTCTTTTTAATTGGTTAAGATTAATTGTAACAGATTTGTTTGCCTTGTATTATGTACACATTGAGGCAAAGATCCTTTATTATTATAGAGATATTTCACAATACGGTACAACGGCATTAACATATAAATATGACTCCAGTTCATCAATACAACTGCAGCAGAAACCAACAAAACTGGAAAGGGAGCAGTTTATTTTTATTGTTAGTGAGAACCTATCCATCTTCAAAGCACTTATGTAATACAGGAAGGTCTGCAGTGTATCTCAGGCTGCACAGGATACAAAGCAGGGCCGCATGCTGGCCAGCACAGGGCACAAAGCAGGGCCGCATGCTGGCCAGCACAGGGCACAAAACAGGGCAGTATGCAGGCCAGCACAGGGCACAAAGCAGGGCCACATGCAAGCCAGCACAGGGCAAAAAGCAGGGCCGCATGCAGGCCAGCACAGGGCACAAAACAGGGCAGTATGCAGGCCAGCACAGGGCACAAAGCAGGGCCGCATGCAGGCCAGCACAGGGCACAATACAGGGCAGTATGCAGGCCAGCACAGGGCACAAAGTAGGGCCTCATGCTGGACAGCACAGGGCACAAAGCAGGGCCGCATGCAAGCCAGCACAGGGCAAAAAGCAGGGGCGCATGCAGGCCAGCACAGGGCACACACAGACACCTGCCATGAACATTTGGTACTTTACTTGACCAGGCACATATAATATAGTATTATACTATTACTTATGTATTAATTAACCACAAAATAGCTCTTAGTCACGTACTGATCTCATGTTAATTCAAAATTAATGAATCGTGATGCATTTTTTATCTCAAGCAGTTACTATATTTCTTACTATATCTATTAATTCTGTAAACCATCATGAACTACTGAAGGAACAGTCATGAATAACACGAGTCAAATACTGATCGTACGTTTGTTCATAATTGCAACATGAGATCTTTTTATCTCAATATATTTGCTCATGATTTGTACTTCAGTAGTAACTGAGCTCTAAGTAAGTATTTGTGCAAAGTGTTACCAGTCGTGTCAGACATAGAACTTCACCACCTGCATGACGAAAATCACACAACATGGGGATATAATGAAAACTGTATAATTCCAAGCTAAGGATTTGATTATATGAAGATACAGATACTGCAGCACTGTCATTGAGCCTAATAAGAATGTTGTAATACTTCCCATTATAAAGTCAATAAAGCGCATTAAATTCAAGGTTAAGGGTTAATGATCTGCATTTTATTCCTGAAATAGTAAAAATAACATTCACTGTTTGGATATGCTTAATAATTAATTCATTATTCAAATAACTAACTTTGATTTTCCTTTGATTTCTTCCTCCTCAAAAGGAAGGGATGTGTTTCAGAGTGTTGAGTTAGTATTTGCATATCCCATTAACCATTGTGTTGTTTGATCTTTGCATTATAATCTGGTTAATTATTACATTTTGAAAAATTATGTGCATATTTGCAATCCATCTACCATCACAGAACGAGCTCACCAACTAACCTGGGGTCGACACAAAAAGAACCAAAGTTAAATTGGGCACTGGCTCCCCAACACCGAGCCGTAATTGGTGAGTTCCCAGGATGCTTATAGCATGTGTGCTTGCCTAGTTAGTGTGGCCAATGGTTGTCAACTATAGCTTAATAAGGTCCCCTGTGGGCCACGACAGTCTGAGAAACCGCAGGCTGATTACACTTGGAATGGCTGCTTAGACCTTAGGGTCTCTCCGTTCTCAAACAAGCCACTGCTCTGTTACACCTTCCCCATTTCCTTTCGTAGCACACAGAGCAATGACATAATAAGAAAATGTGAACAGAGGCTCGCACAGGTAGCTGGTCCTGTCCCCTCTGCGAGCAGTTCTAGTCTGTACCGTAGCACAGGTCATTAGCAGACAGGAGACAGCTGCGTAATGAGCAAAGGAGCTGACAGCTGTCTGGGCGATTCAGGACCGGACAGCTCCCGCCTGGTTCTGTGCAGGGGAGATTGTGCCACACTGTCAATTGGAGCTGTCTCATGGCTGTCCAGCATGGAACTACCTCCTGTCACGCCGGCCCTTTAAAAAATAATGCTGGTGACACAAAGTAGCTCATCCTGTATTGTTTATTGCTTGCTACTGTAACAAAGGCGTGCTACAATTTGCTTAGTCAGTAGCAAAGAGAAACATTGTTTATGTTTTTGTGACTACAATAGTGTATAGTACATTGTAGATTAATAATGCTTAAATTTTAGATTATAAGCTCATAACAACTTTTAAAGCTTTTAGTTGCTTGACTGAAGCAAGATTTGACCTGATTGCATTAATGTGTTGTCTATCAAGGAATTTCTAAATGACAGATAGGAAAAAAATTAAACATACTGCCATTTGATTGAGGAAATTAGAAAATTGCACTTCAGGCAATTTTCTGATTATGGTCACCTTGGGTAAAGCAAACAAAACACACCCAAATTAAACAAACATACTGTTTTTAAACTTTTAAAAATGTAACTTAATGTATGTCTGCCCTGTGAAAGGGTGTAGTACTGTCAGGATACACCATGGATGGGACAGTTATATATATGTCATGTAATATTTCATTACTGAAGGTGTGCCCAATTGTCGAGAATCGTAGCACATGTCATTTATTTGGCAGTAAGCTCGATATATAGCAGAAGTTCATCGATAGAATATCGCTATAGGCAATAAAAACTAAATGTCTGATCAATAATAAACAACCCTGGAGCGTGACTGCACCGGCTTCACGTTTGTGAACTTATTCAAGATTTTTCCATCCCATAATCTTTTACTTGCCCGTTATGACCCACGGGGAAGAGTGAAGCTTTTAAAATTTGACTCACATGGTCTAAATCCACTTGACCAAAGATGTGTCATTGTGAAGGTGAAATTTATCAGCTGCGTCGATCAATATCACTCATCTATTTATAAGCATTTTTATGACGATCATTAGAATTGCGCTGCTGGTGCTGTGCTCTGGGAATTGTGGTGCTCATAAATGTTCATGCATTGGCACGGTCGGGAGGCACTTGCTTTCATTAAGAAATCGATACACTTTTATACTGACATTCTGTAACACTGAGAACGTTTATGAAGCAGTAGTTGTTTTTGATTGCATTTAAATTATAATTTACAGTATTAACTGCACATACTGTAGAGTATATAGGAGGTCTCAATCAAAAACGTAAGCACGCCAGAATCTATAAGGATTATGTGTCATTAAGCATACGGCCGTGGAGGTGAAGAAGCACCCTGCAAAGAAGATACGAACCAATGTGCTGCGGAGGAAAGTTGCTTCCACAGAGTACTTTTAAAAGCATATTTTACAGCTCCGTTATAATCTTACGGGACCACCGCTGTATACGCGGCCCATTGACTAAAATGTCGTAACGCGCCACATGACTATATATCTGTAATTGCTTCGTTGATAAATGCTAAACGCTATTTTCTTATCATGCACGTAAAAATCCTTTTCAGATTGCTCTAGTTTTGCGAAAACAACTACTAATGTAGGTCTTTTGTAAAAGCGAAGTGGTGGAAAATGAACATTGGTGGAGTGGAGTGTACATGCAATGCACTGTTTGGAGCGCATCAACGTGCTTTTATCATGGGTATCACATATTAGGCTTACAAATTTGTGCCTAAAGACATTTTCACGTTCACAAGCCAAAAATGACGTCGAAAGTTGCACCTGATCAGATGTAGCCTGTCACGCTGAACTCTGTTCCTGCCATGTTTTTACGGGTCGCTGTGCAACAGATACTGGAATTGCTTTTCCGCATAGATATTCACCATTAGTGAATTCGTCCATCTGAAAGCAGGCACTTACTAAGATGTACTACCTGATTTAATTAGATTATATTATTTTGACTAATAGGTGAGCTGTGAGAGGTGCAAGATCTGGGGCCTCAGTTGTCTCCTGAACCACAAGTAATGGAGATATTTTTTTTTTCCTTCTAGGTTTTGTAGATGAAAACCACATGACAGCAGCTGGTCTTGGGACTGGAGACTGACGATACCCAACTGAATCGTCTCCAGGCCCTGAATGATAAGCCCTTGTCCATCCCTGTTAATTTGAGATTTAATGCTTCTAGGCAATAAAATCTTGTGCATTAATAAACCTCACACTCACTGAAACTATTTTGTACTGACGAAAAACAATTAAATCCTTTAATATGCACAAGTGGAGTCACAACAGATAAGGCCGGGAAGAAGCTGCATAGTTACGAGCAATAAAATTGGGAAAACAAGAAAGGCACTAAAAATTAAGGTATTTCATGAATTTTAAGAGCTGCTATTGCGTTCTTCTATACATATTAAAGTGCTAAACTACTCATACAGATCAGTGCAACCATGGCCAAAATATATGTGAATAAAGCATATTTAAGTCGTTTTCTAAAGTATTTTGAGTTCAAATATATTTTGCACGGTTAATGGATTCATAACATTTTGCAGGAACTTGGAACTAAATCTTAATCTAGAGGAAGCCTTTGCTACCGTTCTGTAAGTAAGAATGCGGCAGGATTATTTTGTCTCATGTTACAGGAAGGCGGTGAATTTGAAAATGCTGACAATGTCTAGAGGGGAATACCTGGCATGTCCTCTAGCATCTTTCTAAGAAAAGCAGATAGATGTTACAATTATCCATTTACAATAATGAGGACAGATGGGGCTAACCTATCAGATGCTCATATGTCGTGTTTATATTTTAGATCAGACATTAAGTGAGAAATATCAGTCCAATTTCAAGATGGAATGGTATTTAGTTAAGGTATAGGGATGACATCTTCATTTTGGGTTTAAGTGCAACCGAAACCTTCGTTGTGCCACAAAGAAAAAAATGGGGAAGAAAAATCAATCAAAGGCGTAACATTGCATGTGGGGGCCCGGACCCCCACAGCAAAATATCACAGCAGGGATGCAACATGGTACAGTTTCCAATGATTTTAGATGAATGTTTCACTAAGACTTCAGGAATAGTTCCAATTACATCCATCTGGTTGAAGGTGGAAACTGATCTACATGCGTGTTTATTGGCTTTGTAAAGTGTAAAATCCTCGCATAGTAATTCAGAAGCTTGTAGGGTAAGAATTTCTGTTTCAAGTACAAACCCATGTCCATTGAATTATCAAATTATGCACCTGCAAATCAACTTGTACAATTATGTGATTTTATTGTACATAATCAAGAAAGATCACTTGTGAACTTAGTAAGGGGCAATCTGCAATGCCAGATCAAAGCAGAGTGGTGTGTATATATGTAGCTATGCATTTCCTGTACGCACAGGTGCACTAACAAGGTGTGTATCCATGTTTACTTTATTAAGTATTATTAAGGTATGCATTAATAAACGGATGAAGTGTAATATCAATACCAATTTCATACAGTGTCTAAAATTGTGTCGGTCCCCCTCATGCTGCAAAGACAGCTCTCACCCACCAGGACATAAACTCCACGAGAACTCTGAAGGACAGCATCAGCTCCTTTAAGTCCAGTAGGTTGTGAGGTGGAGCATCCATAGATAGGACTTGTTTGTCCGGCACATTCCACAGACGCTCGATCGGACTGAGATCTGGGAAATTTGGAGACCAGGTCAACAACTTGAACTCTTCATTTTCCTTGAACCATTCGTGAACTTTCACGGTGTGCCAGGCCTCATAATCCTGCTGAATGGAACCGCTGCTATCAAAGCATACCATGAAGCTGTGTGTGTGTGTGTGTGTGTGTGTGTGAGTGCGTATGTGTAAATCGCTCATCCTACTGCCTCAAATGAGAGGTTTTTTGTCTCACTGTTTTTTTTCAATCATTCCATTCTTTTATGAATTTGTCAATCAATTTATTTCGCATAATGTCACATCGTTGTTTCCTGTTTCTGCTTTGATTAGTGCTTTTAAAAATACACATTTCCGCTTATGCTGTTTTAATAAACGGAACTATTCAATTAATGTTTTCCATGGTCCTAATTTAAAGTCGCACAGAATCAAGGAGTCAATTTGAAGAAGACACGGATGTAGCAGTCGCAGATTTCCGCATGTGCTCTGTCAACAACTTGAGATATTTTTGCTCCTATGGTAAGATGATGTTCAACGTCAGAAAACATGTGGGCTGTCTGAAAAGGAGCTCGGAGCAGCAAAAACATGGACCAGCTGCGGCATAAGGCCACGAACCATGGTAACATCCTGGTAGATCATTACCGGGCAAACACGTGCCAGCCACACACTCAAGGTGATTTTGTACCTAAATACACCTTTCTTGGGAGTAAAAGTCACTTGCATGTACATTAAAAAAAAAAACAACAACAACATGGCATTATGGGATTTGTAGTTAATATTGAATTTACATTTCTTTATCAGATTTCTTCATTTAATAACTTACAGTACATGAAATTAAGCCATTTGACATTTGTATAAATCTTCAAAACCCTTCAAGTGCTTAACACCTTAACATGGTAAACATTAATTTATAACATCATCTTCTCTCATTTGAGATCTGGACACACTTGATAGTGAAAAGACTGGTATTAAGTACTATTTCACTAATCTGTTGTAGAACTTGTGGGCAATGCTGGCTTGATGGTTAGGGAAGCACACTTGTAATCAAAAGATAGCAGGTTCGAATCTCTCACCAGCAAGTCACCACTGAGGTACCCTGAGCAAGGTCCCCAAGCACTGCTCCCCGGGTGCTGAATTAGCTGCCCCCTGCTATGTCACGAAAGTCACATAGGGGTTAAATGCAGAGGACACATTTAGTTGTTGCACACTGTGTGCTGTGGTGTGTTAACAATGACCGCTGATCACCTAATTCTAAAAAATGCAGAAATATTGGAAAGCCTCCTGCACCCAAGTCAGTGGTGGCCATAGGCCTGGCATTTGATGTCCCGCAGCTTTGGCACTGGCTTCATGTTTAAAAACTCACTCACCCGATTTTCTGGTTTTAGCTGCCCACTGCTTCCCACATTGTTCACCATTTGGTTTGTTTTTGCTTCCTCAATTTTTCTGAATATTTAAAACCAGTAATTCTGTGCAAAAAGTTGGGCTTAGACTCTCCTGAGAGAAGGTTGGCCTTCTCAGGTTATGCACACACACACACGCACACACACACATTGGCGTACCTATCTAAATGGGGACCATTCATTTCAATGGGGAAAAAAGACTGTAATCCTGTTGACGGGACACATAACCCGCACCCTGCCCTGACCTTAACCAAACAAAATACAAGTCTTTTGGAATTCACAGACTTTTTTTTATAAAATTGAAGCTATTAAAAATGTCCCCAGAAAGTAAGTTTAGAGTTTTACTACACTTCGGGGACATTTTCAGCCAAATGTGATCTGTGCAAACCCACACAGACACAGAACATATAAAACTTACAAGCTCATTTAGGGAGAACTTAACTAATAGCTCAGAGAAATCTTATCTAGCTCTGATTTAAAAGAACCCAAGGTTTTATCTTGCACTACACTAGCAGGAACACTGCTCCATACTCTAACTACATGCTGTGTAAAGAAGTGTTTTCTCAAATTCAGTTTAAAATGTTCTCCTGCTAATTTGCACTTATGGCCACAAGTTCTAGTATTTAAACTAATATTAAAGTCACCATTTGGCTGAACAGCATCCAGACCTGTTAGAATCTTATACCTGGATCATGTCCCCCCTTAGTCTCCTTTGCTTGAGGCTGAACAGATTCAGCTCAGCTAACCTCTCCTACGTTGCACCTTTTCCAAGGCAGCAATGTCCTTCTTAAGGTATGGTGGCTAAACCTACACACAATATTCTAGGTGTGGTCTTACCAAGGTATTGTATAATCGTAGCATAACCTCCCTTGACTTAAACTCCACACATGTAGAGATGTAACCCAACATCCTATCCAGGCACTCACACACTGATCAGCCACAACCTTAAAACCACTAGCAAGCGAATATGTAAAATATGTAAAAGTAAAGTAAATAAATATATTGATTATCTCATTACAATCGCTCCTGCTAATTGTGCCATTCTATATTAGGCAAGTGAACAGTCATGTCTTGAAGGTGATGTGATGGAAGCCAGAATAACGGGGAAGTGTAAGGATGGGAGTGACAGATACAGCCACGGAAAAAATTAAGAGACTACAACACAATTTTTTGTTTCAGTCTTTCCTCAAGTCTGGTCTCTGTGTGTCTATGAATAATACATTTTTATTTGTTGCAGACTGCAGCCTGGTTCTCTGTTTCTCATTAATGAAGGGCTTCTTCCTTGCTTTATGGGACTTCAGTCCTGCTTCTAGGAGCCTAATATGATCTGTCCTAACGGTGCACTTCACACCTGCACTTAATGTTTCCTGTTCCTTTTGAAGGTCACCTGATGCCATCCCACGATTCATGAGAAACTGTCGGATAAGTTGACGCCCATCTCTGGCTAAAGAAAGTCACTTCCAACCTTTACCTGGCTGGTTTTTGTTCATTCCCAGTGTCTTCTGCTTCACCTTGGTCTTGTCTGCTGTTGTCTTAGAAATTTTGAACCTGAAAGCACCCTGCTGCTCAGTGTAGCCTTCTGTCAACAAAACCAGGATTAAACCAGGATTTAAAAATGCATGCTTGTTTAAAAATATAGAGTGGTTAATTTATTCCATAGCTGTATATGTGACAGTGACATGTATGATATAAATCTATCACATTGACACTTAGAGTTAATTTCAAACTCATAACGAGTTATTAGTTCTTTTATTGCATTAACACATGCAATATATTATGACAGATTAGCAAGGATTTTTAATATAGACCTATAACATTCCTTCCTTGTTGTCCACAAAGGGCCAGTGTATATGCATATTCTTGGGATAACCTTTAGGTCAGCTTTCAAACCCAGGTGTGAGGACTGTCAGCCAATCAGTCTTCTAATTAGTAATTTAATTAGGGGGTTGCAATGAAAACCCGCATACACTGGGTAAGATCACCCACTTCTGACTTAGTGTCTCATAATGACTCTGATGTTACCTGGCTTATTTGATTTTTTGTAATTGTCAAATGGAGGTATACATAGGTTAACAATCATAAATAATTTGCAGTATTATTTCTGTGTTACTGAAGATCCTTTAAAATATTAAAATCCTTCCTGTTATTAAATGCACTTTCAATGCTTGTAAGGCTTTCATGTTTAGATCCATTTACAAAACAATTCTATTATTATTATTATTATTATAGTTTTACTATTTAGTGCCTTTCTCACAGATGCTTTACAATATATATGTAAGACTGGAGATCTTGCAGGCCCCGTTAGTCTGAGCTCTGGCAAGCCTGTAATGCTCCACCCAGTGTCCTGAA
>JAABNX020000002.1:8585147-8595285 GCA_015163995.2 Mormyrus lacerda | reverse complement strand
GCTCGGGAGGATCCACACGCATTCCAAGCCTTCGGCTGTCCAATTGGATTCCGCCATTGGGCCAGTGGACAGTTCCCCTACATATACAATTCAACACACAAACACGCTCGCGCATGCATACAAATCAACAGACAAAACAAAGGTCAACCATACAAACTGGACAATTATTACATTCCTAAGAAAGATACCCTTTTAACTGAAGCTTAAAAGTTCAAATGGATTGAACATGTCACTAGTGTGGCAGTGCATTCCAGCGTTTACTGTAGGCACTGCAACACTAAATGCCCTACCACCCACTGAAGATAACCTACCATGATGAAAATGCAACCTTAGGGTCTGAAAATAAGATGCCGCTTGAGGGAAAAAGAATGGCAGTATGTGAAGAGCTTTATAGGTGTTAAGAATTACTTTGTGTTCTTTTGAAAGTAACCGGCAACCAATTTAAATTTACTGAAGAGCAGTGATGTAGGTGGATTATTTAGTACAAGTTAGCAAACAAGCAGCGGAATTTTGAACATGCTGTAATCTGTGGAGGCCAATACATAAAATATTACAATAAGCAAGGCAAGCAGATGAATTAATGTTTCAATATCAGTAACACTGAGGAAAAGACGGAGGCACGTAATGCTACAGAGATGGGAAAATGCAGTCTGAACCGGAGAGTTAATATGGGGCTGAAGGGTAAGAGATTAATCAAAGGTAACACCTAAATTATGGACCGTTGATAAGGGCACTGCTAGGACCCCATTCACATTGACTTCCAAGGTAGGCAGAGCAGAAAGCAATGAATTTGAGCCAGTAGAATTAGAAGAATTTCAGTTTCATCAGAATTAGGTTGTAAAAAAATCAGATATCAGCCAGCACATCACTTCACTATGGAAGGTACTGAGGCAGCTGGAAATGGGGTGACTGTATTGGTACTTACACATAATAAAACTGAGACCATGGCAATGACTGATATCACTTAAAGGAGTCATACAAATAATGAACAAAATAGGGCCTAAAACTGACCCCTGAGGAATGCCTGAGTGAGTGGAACCATGGTAGATCTTAATGTCTTGAAGGATACAATTAATTTCCTGTTATAATGGACTTCATTCACTTGGAGAAGCTGTATGGCCGGAACACAACTACAGGACACCATTTACTCATGCCACACTCTAGCAGACACACTTGTGGTATAGATTATTATATTGTACATGTAGTAATCCAACTTTACCTGACCAGATGCGTGACTATTAATAATCCTGACTACGTATCTGTGCTGGATATCACCGGCACGCCACGCACCTTGTAGGTGGAGCCTGCATTTCTGTTATAGCCGAAAAAAACTACAGCCAAAAGCAGCCCTGGGGACCAAATTGTTTGTCCGTTATAAGCGAAATTCTGTTATATGCCAGTTTGCTATATCCAATGCTTTTTCTGCATGTTCTTATGGCCGCACGACTGGGACCAGTGGACCTCATCCGATATTCTGTTCTAAGCGAGTCTACTATAACAGGATTTGACTGCAGCGTGTTGATCTGTCTGTTAAGTCCCTGCAATTATACACGTATGGTATATGCCAAGGTGTGCGATTAAAAAAAGCATTTAACGTCCCTACTTATAACAAAATACCCTCTTTTCTTTTGCTATCCGTGTATCTACATTTTTTTTAATCGTTCAAATCGTTGAAATTGAGTAGCATTTTTGTTGGAAATGAAATCTATACACAAGATTAAGTTAAACCATTACACAAATATTGAAATGGGTCATTTAGAAGGTTACACTGAAATATAGCATATGTTTTTTGCCATAGAGCAAGTGACTTTATTTAAATTTTTATAGATATATTAAAATTGTCATTTATCGTTCTGATTTGATTATTTTTTAACCTTTCCTCCAGATTGGTAGCCAAAATCACAGAAAACAAAAATAGATTTCTTAAAATGTACCAACTTTATTGCATGTAACCCATTAGAAAGTCAATTTGCATGATAAGATGCATATTTCTAGTAAATTTTTGGTTAGTTTTCCTGTCTCTATATCTGTTGTCCTGGGTTTTATGAAATGCTTCTGTTCATTCCTACCCCAGAAGCAAAATCAACAGTTTAAACAATAATGTTGTATAATTTAAGCCTTTAATTGAAGTCTTTAATATAAAAAAATTAGAGAAAATTAATTACCATAATGAGTTTAGGAATGACCCATATACTCCCCTTTAATTTAGGGATTCAATATGAAACCATTTATGATTAGAATTTCTATTGTTAAGTGAGATTAATTACAATTAATAGAATTATACTGTAGTTTGTGTTATTGATATACAGTCCTATGTATTTGTGTGCGTGTGTGTATTTATTTATAAATGTATATTAAACGTAAAAAGGTTTCATTTTGTTGCATGTTCAGCTGCAATATTAAAAGCACTCAAGTTAGTGGCAGAATGTACATAAGGGTCGTTTACATGCAACACACATATATTTCGGTGTTTCTTTGCCCAAAGTACATATTTGTATAAGAACATATTTTATAATTTTGACCAATGAGCAAAGAGCTGTGGTATGTGACTAGAGTAATACGCAGTAGTGACAACAAAATAAATTATTCAGGCAAAAGGCAATTTTAACCATGAAAGCATGCACATGGATATCTCAACCATGCACCGCGCTTCTCATCTGTCTTTATTTTTAATTTGCCATTTTAAACATGTAGTTATGTAATTATGTTCTCTGCTTTGCTGGTTTATTGATGACTGAGATACGTTTTGATATCCCATCATGCCTTACATGATTTACACCTATAGACACCCTGATCACTCTTTGGTTCTCGTTCTTATTTCAGGACAGCAACAAGTTGCCGGTTTCATTTACTTCATTTTTAATGTCATATCAATGTCATATCAACACTGTCTATAGGCCACTTTATTTACAATAAATGCATAAATATTTAGCTAACCCTCGCTACGCAAAATAGACACAAATAGACATAATGTAATCACTAATAAGCAGATGTTTGGGCAAAAGGTTAACAATAGGGGTGTAACGATATACTCAGCCCACGAGAGGAGACGGTACACGATATTGGGTTCACAAGAACGAGACGAGATGATATTTTAAAAATATTTAAGGAACACTTCAAAGAGGAAATATATTACTGGAAATCAGCCTTTTATTTGATTAATTTGAAAGACAAAAATACTAAATAATGCAGATGTATGGCGAAATGTTTTAAATAATCACCATCATCATATGCAGTTAAGGAACAGAACAAAAATCTAGCACCATAAAACTTTTCACCACAAACTCAAATGATAGGCTTCTCTTGTATTTGACTATTCAATTGAAAATAAAATGGAATATAAATAAAACTTTTTTTTAATTTTCTCTTTATCGGTGCAGCGGATTTAAGTAAAGAGTTATGATGGTGCTGCAAATGGCTTTGCACAGTAATAGCGTTAGCCGCCGTGTACGGCATTATTTTTCTACAATGCTTACAGATGGTTCGTGTTTTGTCAGTCATGCTTTCGCCGTTTATATTTTCCACCGGTAACCAAAATACTGCTACACAAAAGGTTTAAAAGTATCTGGGCCATCTACAGTACTATGGTGACTTACTGTAGTCAGATGCCGACATGCTTACTGTAGCTGATTTGCAGAGCGTTCCAGAAATCACTTTTCACCCTCACGAGAAATCTAGTCATGTTGTAATATCATGAGATCCCCAAGTTAACAGTAAACTTTTTTTTTCAGACTTACCCAAAACTTTCGAAAGAGAGAGCTGGGAAAGAGGAGGCGCTGGTGTTATGCTGGTCCACCAGGGACCCATCCTAGTTCACTCCAACTTTGCTTAATATGGCACTCGGCCAGAAGGGTCACTCAAGTAGCGGCACGGACCCTTAATATGACGAAATGGTGAGAAACGTCTCAGATGTTTTTTTTTTTGCCGTTATAATTTGCAAATATGAGCGTGTATACTAGTTAAAAGCCTGAGTGCTTTCCTACCCTCATTACACTGAGCTTGCCAAACAGGTTTTAGTTTTTTTTTTACATTTTTTTTTAATTATTAAAACTTCAGTCCCATTTCAGTCCCATTTTTAAACCAAATCACTGTTATTGAAGAACTGCTTTGAAACCTGCTGCTTTTTTATGGTTTCAGTTATGCTTTTGACACCACAGGGGGGCAAAATAAAGAGAATTAAATTCTTTTGATCAGACTCCAACAACCCAGGAACGACACATAAGGATATAGTTACATGTACCTCACCCTTCAGTTACGGTGCACTCAACTATACAAGTAGGTTCTTTCAATTTAATTAACCAATGCAGATTCAAACTGCAAATGACAACATAACGCATAACAACGTCACACCATGCAATTAGCATGTACTGAAGGGAAAGTCCACCTGTGACTAAAGCCACAGCTTAAAAACAACAGCCTGTGCTTCACTAACCTAACCGGGGAAATCACACTATTCCGAGCTCAGTATAGAAAACAATGAGCTGAGACCAAGTAAAAGGAAAGTCTGCAAAATTAACAGATCACTGAACAAATAACCTGAGCACAAGGCACTGAACTCTGCACAGCTGTAACGACACTATACTGTATAAGTGCTAAGACATTATATATTTAATTACAAGCCACTGCAGACTGACATGTATGCAACCCTCTCATACAAAAGGGGCGATAAATGCCACACATAAAACAGAGCAGGGACAACGGTGAAGGATGTCACAGTGGCTCTCTTACAACGTTTGGCATAATTGCTGATTAACTACAAGGGAGGGGGAGGCAGTGACACGTTTTTTGGAAAACAGAGTCAAGGAAACCAGTGTGTCATTCATCTGGCAAAAGATAACAACAAACATACAGGAAAAATACATTTATAACTGATGCTGACATAAATTAAACCTTCATGTTTACGCGTGCCATTTTTGTCTCAATAATTAAGTGTGGTAAGTGTTGCACAACTGGAAAACAGTGCAAACAGATACACCTAATATTGTATTTTTCTTGCGACGGGGCAGACTATTGTCTCTGGGGGCCCCTAGTCTAGCACATCTGATTACAATTTGTGTACCACCCCAGCCTGATAGTATCCAAAGACGCAGGAAATGTAATTTTAGTCTTGTGTCTTTTTTTTCTTCTTCTATTAGGCTACTTTGTGCCGGTTCACTTATATTTTGAAAACTGTCACTGGAAATGTACATAACAGACATGTTGCTATAATTTTAATGATGTGCGAAAGTAACTTCAGGTAACTTGGTCTTCATGGGGCCCCAGTTTCTGGGCCCAAGGGCAGCGGCCTTCACTGGCCTTATGGTAGGTCTGCCTCTGGGTTGAGAATTACCCATTCTTTTATCACAAAGCATTATAAAAAGGTCAAATGTAAATAAATAGCAACAATATCATAGTCATTATTCATGTTTTATAATAATGATAATAATAAAAAAATAATGCCAGTATCTTAAACAGTATCTTCTTCCCTGAAAAAACTGCATCTCTATATTGAAAAATATCCCAACACTATGTTAGGAATACATGCAGAACAGCAGGATAAGTCCCTTATTAAATATATTTGTAATGCAACGATGAGAAAAGCCGAATTGTGTTTATTTTCAAATTCAAAGCATAATCCGAAAATTCCCATCAAAACAGAGAAAACATAAATAAAATAAATCCAACATATTAGAAAAAGAGGAAGTCATACCGAAGAGCAGAACAGACAGACCTGAGTCACCTCACTAAGAAGTTGATTGAAAAGTAATTAAATTACTTTACCAATTATTGCATGTATAAGTAATTAGTTACTAGAGAAAGTAACTTTTGCATTACTTCAATTCCCTTATTAATGCATACTTACCCAGACCACACACATATGTTGGTTTAAGATCGGAACCTTGTTAAATGATCTTGTACTATTCAGTCCTATTAACAATATTTAAATTATGTATACGCTAATGTGCGTACATTTTTTTTTATTAATTTTGCTTTAAGTAGTGCAGCATAACTGTTAGGCCTATTGTTATTGGTTCTGAAATAATAAAATAATAAACATAACTTTTATTCAGTAATATTGTTTGTTTGGAATATGGTTTTAAACTGTATGCCTGCATTCAGGGTAAATAGAAGAAATCTACCCTATAGTTTCTAAATATTAGTATTGTCACGTTCCGTGGGCGTGCGAGCAGGCAAGGAGGCGAGCAGAGCCGGACGGTCAGGGAAGCGGGGTTTATTGGGAACGCAAGGCAGACTGGCACGAACATCGGGCGACCAATACATGACAATCCAATGACAGATCTGACGTACTGGGGAAAGACGCAGACTAAATACACAAGCTAAGCAGGGATTAACAGGACCCAGGTGATCACAATCGGGGCAGGAACACGAGGTAACGAGGTGAGCACACACAGGAGGATCGTTCGGGGCTGATCATGACCAGTATAACCCTGTTGTGCATTATATAGCCAGAAAAAATAACAGTAGGCTAAGTGTTGCATAGTAATCTCGTTACGATTGTGTTGCTGTTGAAATACGTCAGACAGACATCAGGAGGATGACAAATCAATATTCAGTAGTGAAGTTGCTGCGACATTGTGCTACTGAGCAAATGACCTAAGAGAGGTGCTTTGCCGATGGACGTTGAAGCATCGCGGTGCCCATGCATGTGTGCTGTCTGGGTAGCTATATTATTTTAGCGTTTCTGACAATACATGGTCACTAATGTCTTCACGATAGATGAAAGCAAAGAGTAACGATCCTATTTAAATTTCAGTACCCTTAACTGCATTGTGTAATTTGATGAAGTAATTACTTACATTACTCGTTACCGAAAGTAGTAGAAGTGCACTGATGCATTACTACCAGGGACAGCGAGATACTCTGGGCCTACTAATAAAATGTCACCTTGGCATTCCTTGCCACCCTGTCCAATTTTACATATCATTTTATGTACTTAACTGTCCTTCTTAGGTGCAGGGTCCCCTAAATCTGCCAGGGTATCCATGCCCCTTCAACGCCTGTGGGTATGACAATCATATATAGGTGCTTTATTTCTCTGTATCCTTAATTTACAGTACGTACACATTAAAAAGCTATGCTGTATTTGTAGTTCATTAAATTAATTGCTTGTTAATACGTTGCCACGTATTATCGTATTTTATTTATAAAAAAATTTGATTTGACTTCCAGTTCCTGTTGCATAAACATGGCTTGAGAGAGTGACACGGGTCTGCATTCATGTTCATTAATAAAAAATACAGCAATAAAGAGTTTGTTGTGCTTTTTTAACAAATTATGAACATCATAGGGAATTATATAGCTGCGATTCCTAGAAATCCAGTGAAAAGCAGCCTCCAGTAGAGAGGCAGACGAGGGTTTGATAAGCCACTGTCCTCCATAAAATTTGGCAACATAATTATTGTGTCATCGTTCAGCATGGGTAAACATGCAAAACAGTGGCACAGAACAGAGGAGGTGAGTGATTGGGGGAGACAAAAACAATCCAGTATAAATGTGCAGGCTGACATAATTAAATATAGCTTCTCAGATAAGCTGTGAAGAAGGGGGGCAGAAGTTTTCCACCCTACCTGGTCTCTGATGAACCTCAGCTGATCTTAGGCAGACAGTAACTCATCAGCTAGGACAGAAAACCTGCTGGACACCGGCAGTCCAGTATCAGGGCTGCCTGCCTCTGGTCTTCAAAAACCCTGACCATCTGTTAGATTCTACAAAAAAAAAAATAAAAATCTAAATTTCTTTGTCAAATACAGGCAGGAAGTATATGTGTCTGTCGTGGGATGAGGCTGGGGACAAGCCCCTCAAGAGACCACTATTGACAGGGGGGTATAGCTCAGGTCCAGAAAGTCAAAATCTAGACCAAGACTTTGCTTCAACCGACCAGTGCAGTATAAAGAGTCAACAGTCACAGAGCACTCAACCGGTTGGTTGAAACAAAACCTTGGTCTGGATTTTTACCCTCTGAACCAGAACTACCTACCCCTGACTTTTAGATATGGGGCAGTTGGTTGCATGTTTATATGAGGAGAGAGACCAGCGCAAGTATCCCTCCCTTTTGGCTTAGCGTGTCATTTCAGTCAAAGAATGAGAACTGTTCTGTGAGCTGCTCAGCTCACTGTGCTTGAAGATCCTGAGCTGTCTGCTTTACAATCAGAAAAAAACAGGTTTCTCATGGTTTCCTTCTCTTATTGTTCATAGTTATGATCCAAGAAAAATGCTTGAATAGATTATCCTTGGCTTCCCGAGGCTTTTCTTCACGCAGAATTCAGTTAATCTCTTAACTTAAGGAGACAGAAAGTCAATGCAATTACTATTTATATCTATTGCAAAGTACATGTGTAAAACGTTTATTCTGTGTTGAAATTTCTTGGAAAAATTGATAACATTTAGAGCTGCAGAACATTGCAACAGACCTTCACAAGGTTCTTGTTCGCTTGTTGAAGTCCACACTGATTAACCTTCTGTATATTACAAAAGCGTACAGTGTTTGTCAGTCTTGGCTTTTAGACAGAGACGTTCATCTCAGTCATTGACTTCTTGTTATTATATTAATGGTTCAACAAAAATGAATTGCTTGTCCTGACACACAAAATTTAATAAATACTCATTAAAAATATATAATTTCTGACATGAACCATTGTGGAGGATAGAGAGAAAATCTTAGTTTCTAGGTCAATTAGAAAATTATACTAATTAATGTGTCTAAATAAAGAACAAATAAGATACACATACCAGAATGCCTTCCTTTATTATTCTGTTTATTTATAAGCCAAATATCAATTGTGTGGCCCTCCATTACAAGAGCAAAATTACAAAGAGCTTTGAGAAATCTGTACTTTTGTGCATTAATTTTTAATTACTCCAATCTCAGAAATCACTATCACTTGGTCCCTAAAAGGAAAATGTTGTGATCCTTATTTGTTTATTTACACAATTATTTTATTTCCAAGAATGCTAATCAAATACTCTTTGATCCTTCATTATTAAAAATCAAAAATTTTTTTAGTAATTCAATATCATCACTGGGGGAAAAAACAGAAATGCTTCAGTTATTTATCAGGACAAGATGCATGCACTGAATCAGTTTAGAAATGTGTCTTATCGCTACATTTTTTTCTATTCTGGAACTTGATAAGCATAAATAAAATATGTAACTCAACGATCAATATGAATTTGTCACTCTCCCTGTTGGAAAACTGCCGCACGCATACTGGGTGTCAAAATGCTCTGTAAGCATGACTCTCGTAATCTGTATGTGGCAGAACTAGTCTCTGCTGTCGCCTTAAACTTCTACATTTCAATTGAATGCAAATGGTGCCTTTGTGAATATTACGGCTGATGTAACCAGTAATGGCAACAACAGCTGTTGGCATGAATGCAGTTAATGACTGAATGGCTCCAGTTTCGACGCCATAGTAAAATATGGGCATTTAGGTCTTCCAATAAATAAACATGAAGAAATCAAATAAATGATTTGTATTCTTACTGTAACTCACATCATATCCAGGGTGTTCTTGTAATACCAGAAATGCACTTTACAGGACCTGTTTACAGGCTGAACAGGACCTTATACTAGATGGATAACATGTAGAATGGAGAGTTTGTGTCTTTCTTGACACTGCACTTTACGTCTTCCATACAGAATATAATCAGACAATTTATTCAAATGGACTAAAAATGAGAATTGGGTCCAGTCAATCAGTGATTGAAATAATACAATGATATTGCCCCCCTTAGGTTTCAAACACTCATCTCTCTCGTCACAAAATTTTATTTATAAACTGAACTCAAAACGGGAGCCAGAAACAAAGGGACAATGAGGGGTCAAGTTGGTAGACAAACAAGAGAGTAACATAATTGGGGAGGGGGTTGCATGTAAAACACAAGGCAAACAAGACACATCGGAACCGGAAGCAAAGCACACATTGAAAACTGTAACGAAGACAAACATAATGACCAATTGAACAATAAAGCCAGAGCAGGCATAAGAGACAGAGTAGGCAGGAAACACGAAGAACGAGGAAACTGGAGAACAGGTGTGGCCAGTAAACACGATGAACGAGGAAACTGGAGAACAGGTGTGGCCAGTAAACACGAAGAACGAGGAAACTGGAGAACAGGTGTGGCCAGTAAACACGAA
>JAABNX020000002.1:8538960-8570842 GCA_015163995.2 Mormyrus lacerda | reverse complement strand
ACACAATCGGGCCGGAACACAGGGTAATGAGGTGGGCGTGGCACACGGGAAGATGGAACGGAGCGGATCGTGACACACGCATTGAAAGCAAAGAGAGGGACACTTTCGGACACTTTGTTTTGTTACCAGGATAACTAAAAAAATATTTGATAGAACTTTTTCAACCTTTATAAACACATTGTAAGGTGGAAGATCTTGAATCTTATCAAATTTTGAGACAAACTGCACCAAAATTGAAGCAGCGCTTCTGAGTACTAACAAAGAGAAGGGCCGCCACAGACATGTCTCAAAAATGACTGGCCTAATCTTTTCCAGGTATTGAAGACCCATTGCATGGGTGATTTGAGGAAAATGGGGAGCCACTTGTGAAGAGGATAACTCTATTAAGTCTGTTTAAGCAGTGTTGGATCAGATTATCCCATCACAGAAACAATACATGGATAAAAATCTACACCTGTTTTTATTTTGAGACAAATCATTCCAAGATCGAAGCAGCAGTCCAAGATACCATTTTGAGGATGGAAAGGGAGTTTGCAGAAGATATCTTGTGAACACATGTAAAAGGATTCTGTAGATCCCCAACGCAAAGGCCTTCAGTGGTTCTGAAACTGTAGGGTACAAAATGATTTTTCGATTGGTAGTGGCCCAGTTTGATCGGTACAGTAGCAGTCCAGTAGCCAGTCAATGGAAGTTATTGTGGGGAACTTTACGGAATTTATGGTTCAGCAAACTTTATTACTAGCAGTGAAAAGTATCATAGGGACCCCCCCCCAACATACACACACCCACACACACACACACACAAATAGGACATTTAATTCATGCTTAATTTTCCTGTATGCAGTTACGGTTCATGCACAAGATGAGTAGCACGCATTTCATTACAATGGGTGTCTGCATGGACTGCACGCATGCAGCACAGATTTTGGGTCTGGTGGACCTTCTTATGCTTCGGTATGCAACAACTGCACATGTGCAAGGAAATTGACTAGGTATTTCCAGTAGGAGACAGGAGAGTACTTTTGATAAGCCACTATATCCGGAGGTACGGATGCATATATTTCACCCATCACTGAAGGAGCACAAGAAGATATTCCAGTGCTTAAATTCCTAGAAAAAAATTGCTCAAACACTGAACAAAAAAAGAGAATTTCTCCAGGCAGAGATAGAAATATATTGTTTGATATGGTCTGCACTACAAGAACATTACATATACTTTACACTTCAGTGTTTTATGTACAGTATTGTTCATTTGATCACATTACAGTAGTTTGACTGCTACGGCTTGCAAGTTGTTCAAGGGTTTACCCGTTTCGCTACAGTGTTTGTAAATGTGTTTGCTGCAATACAACAGCCCTCTGCTTGCCTGGCGGAATATCATCACCGTACACGTATGCTGTCTGTGAACAGTGTGTGACGGGATCTGTATGCCTTCTTGGGTACGCAGACAAATGTAGTACGTATAAGAGACCACTGGCACAACCATGCATGGGCTATAACAACACGCAAAAAGGGATGAATTAAGTATTAGCCCACTTGCAGGGGACGCACTACTGTACTTCCATAGAGGTTGGGGTGCGGGAGGAGTAGGGCTAAGGTGGTGGATGCATCCAGGGAATTCACTGCTGTCCTTCTGACAGCTCCTGTTCTGATTAATACTGTGTGAATATATGCATTTATTTACATACAAATAAGGCACAATGTAGTCTTGTACACAAATATACTTACAATTATAAACTGTAGTTCCAGTATTCCCTGAGTAATATGAATTCCCAGTTTTTTTTCCATTATGTAACATTTCACTTTTTGCAAATATCTTTGTGCTGTGAGTGATGATTAAATACAGAGGACAAAAAAACTTCAGTAACAATAACGATATATTCTTTAAAGCACTATTACCAAGTGAACCCATAAAATTGGCAACTAAAAACATATTTATTTTATATTTATTTTCAACTTCCCCTTTTTTACAAACACTCACTCCATTTCATATTGCCAGGCTGCAGTCATTGCTTTTGTTTTGCAATTTAAATTTGCCTCATTAAAAACAAAAAGAAGATATACAATTCCAGACATAAATCAAATTCGGTTTGCAGTCTGTATCTAATGGAGGAGTAATTGCTCCACAGTGAAACCTCTCAGCCAATATTTCAGATGACTAACACTAACCCTATATCCTTTGATATATGAAAGTACATAAAAAAGATGAAAAACACAAGGACATACAGAACACAGCAATACAGAACAGTTACAGTAATACAACATGCTAAAGGGTTATAATAGTAATACTGATATTAAACTAAAAATAATAGTAAAAACCTGTGAAATAATATTTGAAACCAGTTAGTGAATGCTGGGTGATACGTAACATTCGGTGTAATTTTAAAGTGTTCTAAACAGAGGTATCCATCAACTTCTGTCTAGGTATCATCCCAGAAGTGAGGCGAATCTGGAGGTATCTCAATCATCATGAATAGAGGAGAGGTCAAATTTACACTGTAACATGATACAATATCAGGCGCATCTAACTAAATCTCTATAGTGCCAGCAAAATGGGTTTGTTTTGGTTTTTACCGCTTGCCGCACGTGGTGAAATACATCTGCTAGCATCCACTAAGTCTGCTTCGGTCATCTCTTGATAAATTTGGCTGTTATTGGATGCAAGTACAATTAGACATCACTCAATAGGATATAAGTCGATTGATGACTATAGTGTACAATTTAATCACTGTAGATTAGTGAGGGAGATAAATATAAGAACTGGTTAATTCATTTTTAAATTCTAAATGTTTAGCTATTAATTAGTGACCTCACTCATCAAAACTGATGTTTTAAAAACAGTAGAGAGGTCACGGTTGTATGTGTTAAGACCCCGTTGAGCTTCGGAACAAGCAGACGGGAGACCACCATGAACTACCACTGGGAATGGCAAGACCGCTGTCCTGTTGGTAATCAGTCTCTTTCCTTAGCAGTGACCACTTACGTGGATTCACATAAGGGTGCTGATGGGAACATGGTTGCTGACATCTATGTCATGCTCCAAGACAGGGGCTCGAGAGGGGGTATCCCAGAACAGAAAGAGGAATTTCCTTATAAGGGAGCAAACGTCTGCTTGAGCAACCAGTGGCAAGTGACCAAGTTTATCTGAAAGGGACTTCTCGTCTGAGTTTGGGAGGCAACAACATGGTAAGCAGTGTCTTCCGATACACAGGGTCTTGACTTCCAGGGAGTATTCACAGGCGGGGCACAAGCTACCCTGGCTGGCGGCAGGACACGGGGTAACGAAGGGTCTGAGAGCGCTGAGGGCCAATCAAGGTACAGTTTTAATATATTTACATGACAGATTTGGGTTTTTTTGCTTACACTCAAGGGTACTAATAAGGTGGGGGGACTCAACATTTCCTGTATTTCATAGGGAACCTAATGGCTCATGATGCTAGAAACACTCACAAGCATCAACCAATGGATGTGGGTGATCACCGGCTCGACCAGGAGTAGAAACACGGCCTTATGTGTAAGCATGTATTCATCAGACAGGACAGCCATATCAGAACTATGCTTTTTAAATTACTCCGACAAGATTAACTCCTTTAACTGCTCAAAAGTATGAACTTTGCTAGTAGTGCACCACTTGTACAAACCAGGTCTCCCATGAGCAAAAACAACAAATGTTTGGTTGGAGGTTTCAGTGCGATTATGAAAACACTGCCTTCAAGCTTTGGGAACATTTCATGAAGACATAACACAGAGACCATAACCTGCTCATACTTCTTATGCCTTACATTGCAGGAGCAAGGATAAGACGTCCTCTGGCCATTGTGGCATGATAGCAATCCTTCCAAAAGCAGTAAGAATTGACTTGATTCTCCATAAACATGGGGAGCAGAGCAGTGTGTCAGCCGATGTCCTGAGGCTCCCACCCCAAGATGAAAACCCATGGTCAAGAGGGATTTCAACAAGATGCTGCCTCAGCTTCAAAACTGGAGGGCTGTTGGGTGGTGGAGGGTATGTAGGGGAGGCAACTCTCAGTTGAAGCTCCAGTTCTTTCAGCCTTTTATGTCCATGTTTGCTCCGAGCTTCATGGCTCGGACATGCAGCAGCTGGAACTCTGCTATCTCAGATTCCTAGATGGACAGTTAAGGGAATCTATACCCATTGACGCCTCAACTCCGGGAAGAGCCTCCACTGCCCCGGAGACTTCGGATCGGTCCGACTTTGACCCGACGCCCGAGACCTCATTCCCTTCAGGCAGCATCTGTTGTCTCACCATTTCCATCAACAGAGCCTCTTTTATGGCCCTGTTTAGGTCACCCTTGGGTACCTTAATATGGAAAAAATCCACGATCAGTAACAGATCCTCCTTATGGAATCGGTTAATCCCCTCCAAGGCAGGGGCAACAGTAAAGCTATGTAGATCGAACCATCCTGACGCCATCGTGCAAGAAACAGACTATAAACTGGCAAATGAATACAAGCAAGTTGTGGCACCTTTTCTGCATTTTTATGCACAAAAGTAACTGGGAACTTTTTTCTTGCATTTGTCAATTTGTCAATTTTTGTATTTCTATAAAAAGTCTGTAGTGCAGCACATGACAGTAGTTCTATGAATTGCAAAAAATAACTGATCACTTCATATTAGGACTTCATCCAGCTCAGCCTTGGTTACATCTCTTTTAAAGTTTCTGTACCCAGAATTAATTTATGTTGGTACTTTATGTTGGTAATTTCCAACAGCGGTAGCGATTACAAATATGTAAACAGGGAAAAAAAAATCCAGGAAAGAGCAATACAGAGGATATGGTATAACACACATCTGCTCCTAAATGATCTAATTTTGTCATTTACTGACAATGTATATAATCAGTCTACAGCTGAGAGTTTTGAAATTCACAAAAGCACAGATGCCTCTCTTTATTTTTGAGCCAGATGGGTGAATGGCTATGGCAGTTGTCCTAATCTCAAGTAGAATAAGCCACCATCTATCTATCTGAAATGGTAGAAATTTCCCATTGGGTGAACATTTTTGTTTAGTTTACTTGTTGCTAGGAAATGTTTTGATAAGCTGCTGGAATGGCTGGAACCCTGAAAGAGAGTGCTTCTTCTCCATTGTCTCGGTACTGAAGGTCAGAGACTGTTTTAACCTCAAATCAAGGCCGGACATTGGAGGACACCATTAGAGCTTTGCAAGTGCACTTTACTCTGTGTAGGAACATTGTGGCTTAGGTGTTATGCTTTCAGAAAACGTGCTGAATGAGTTTGGTCTAGCTAGCATTTTGTCGGACACATAGATCTGCCATCACAGATGCTCCACGTCTGTCTGATGCACCCACACTATGTTCCCTTCAGGGACATAATAAATTCATCCCAAATTTTGCTACAGTGGAGGAGCCACTGCAGGTTTGTTTCTATCAAAATCCAGTTCTGAGTTCTGAGTCCTGACCTTCAAACAGTGGACTCGAATGACGCATCTGTTCGCAGTTTTGGTGCTTCTCTGCCTCAGATTCGTCCAGACACCACGGAAGACTTTGTGGCGTTTGCACGCCGGGCCGTGACCCCCACTGAGCCCAGGTACCCTACAGTTGAGAAAGAGGCCCTTAATTGTGTATGAGCTGTTGAAAAATGGAAGACATACCTGTGGGGATGCTAATTTGTTCTTCGTCCCAATCACTAGGCACTAGTCATCCTCTTCTCGTCCAGGCATGCGTATCGAGCACTGGACGGTGTGATTGCTCTGCATTAGTTATGAAGTAGTTTCTTCTCCTGCCATTTCTCTGCCTGATGGTGCTGACCCCTGACCACAGTTTGCGGCTATGCTGCCTGCTAGACTGACAGCCCTGTCCATGGGTGAGTGTGCTTCTTCTGCTGCCTGCTCTTCACTGTGTGCACTGCATTCACAGATCACTGATGACTGGTCTCTCTCTTCTGCCGCCGTTAATGAAGTTATATGACCGTACTTCAAAATTCAATATGAATTAGCGATGCGAGATGATTATGGGTTCCCGAGGCTCGTGGCTCATTGCTCACTCATTGTTTCACTGTGAAGCACCTTGGTTGGTCTTCCTCACGAAGGCCAACATCTTGTGAGCGCAAAGCAACATGTCAGGGAACTTTAATGGCGGTCAGGTATGGAGGAAGGCCCAGTTTAGCAATTGCTTTTTGTGCCAATCATCTAACAAAACTGCAAACCTTTCTACTGCACCACAAAAGCCTGTGCCATTTTCCTTCTGAATCGTGGGAAAAGTTGGTGATAGATGAAGTAGGTCGATCCATTTGAAACAGCTGCACAGAGCTGCCCCTATACCCCGACAATCACTACGTTTACATGCACCGTTTAATCGGACTTCATGCATGGGAGATGAATTGATTTATTGACAGAAGTATAGGTCAATAAGTATAAGTATAGCTACAGTAGGTTCCTTTCAGCTTGTTAGTATCGGGGCATTTTTCCGGTTGACCAATTACCTCACAGACGTAAAAAAAATAAGATTAATAATAACGGTGCATGTACAAATGAAGTGATGGAAGCTTTATGCTTGAATGCATGCAGCGCTCATGAAAATGCAGCAGGTACACATTACCCTGATTTTTAGACATATACTTGATAATTTTGAAAAAGAATAATTATTAAAAGTGCAAAACATGCTAGGTTTCTTTTATTCCTATGACAGAGTAAAAATGTTTTAGCAAGACTGAAACTCCCTGAGCTAATAATTCCGTATCAAATTTAAGGTGAAAAAAAAACCTGATCTTAATCTAGCTGACTAGTGATGTAGAAATTGGATGTGTATAATGTGTGATGTGGTATTAATATTGTATGTTTTCCAGTCCTACTACAGCCATTTTTCGAACTCAGTACAAAATACCCCGCTTATAGTTGCTTAATATACCGACTTTCAGATTCAATTTAGTACAATTTCAGTCGGACTACTATGCTGTTTACATGTATTTTAAAAGTCAGGTTTTAGTCGAACTAACACAACAATTTGATTTTCTTAGTGTGTGTGTAAACGTACTGACATTGATTACTGCAGAAAGTGGCCAGATGTGGCCTCTTCACACCCTCTGTCATTGCTGCAAACGTGATCCATTTTTTTAAATTTCAGTTTTCAGCAGATTTGACGATCCATATATTATTGTGTCAGATAAAGAGCCTCAGATCATGTCTGCAGAATGTTCTACATTCCTGGACCAATGGGACAAAAAACACATGCGTATCTCATTTTACCGCCCAGCAGCCAATAGTGCCATAGATTGTTTTCATCGTGTACCCAAGTCATGCATCCAGTCTGCTGACTTGCCAGGGACACACTGTCACAAACGTTTTCCAGGTGTATGGCAAGACACTACATTCAACTACTGAATTAACTAAATCTGAGTTTCTCCATGGTAGGAAAATGTGCACACGCCTGAATGTCCTCTCCCCACCATTGTCAACCATGGACTCTGAGGCACTTTATCAGAGAGTGTCCAACCAACAGGAGAAAATGAATAGGTGTGCTGATTCCTGACATGGAGTTCGACAGCCTGGATTCCAGAACAAGGGCAGGGATGGAAGCCTATGTGTTCCAAGTTCACATCCGCAATTTTCACAACCACTGGAGATCAAGCAGAAAATTGACCCCTGCACCGGCCTGTTAAGTGACAGCGAGAAATGACATGCAAGTCAGCTAACCGAGTCCTAATCTCCAACTTTATCAGATGCTTCCAACAGTTCATCGATGGACTTATGTCTTCATCATCCCTGGTTCTTCAGTGTGACAGCTGAAATAGCCAATTGTGTAGCTATAGTCGAGATTAAACAGAAATTGTGAAGAGGGCTTTAATCAGAAAAACAATCAGTGTGCATCACTGTCTCTGTACTGGACACCAAGAATCTGTGATCAAGAACTGTCTGGCTTGCTTTTCCTAAAAGACATCACAGATGGAAAACTGAATTTTGCATTAGGCTGACATCATCATGGTGTAACACCACTGAAGTAGAATTTTATGAGCTGTGTTCACTTCTCCATGTTCACATAAGGGTGCTGAATACCTTGATTATCTAGTGCACACAATATAATTTCTTGTATACTCACAATAATGTATTGTGCGCACAAAATAATTATATTGTGCACATAAATGAATGTATTGTTTGCTTAAGATAATATCTTGTGTGCACAATATAAGGTCTTGTGCGCACAAGGTAATTATATTTGGTACTCAAAATAATTAAATTGTGCGCACAAGTTAATTTATTGTGCACACAAGATAATAATCTTGTTATTATGCAATATCTTATTGTTATGGATAGTATCTTATACAATTATGGAATGAATCACACAATAGCATTTCGTTTGGTAACACTTTACTTGAAGGGATACAAATAATACAGTACTATGCTATTACTTATGTATAAATTAACCACAATCTAAATCTTAGTTACATACTGATCTCATGTTAATTCATCATGAATGAATTGCGGTGCATGTTTTATCTCGAGCAGTTACTGTGTATGTTGCTATATCTGTTAATTTCGTAAAGCTTAGTGAACTACTGAAGGAACTATTTAAGAAACTAGTAATGAATAACACAAGTGAAATACTGATGTAATGTTTATTCATCATTAACTCATCTTTCATTTTAAGTAGCGACTACATTTGTCTGTGGATTTGTTCATGATTTATATTTCAGTACTGAGTTACTAGGTATTTGTGTCCCCTCAAATAAAGCATCACCTTACTTTTTTTGTTATTGAACAACCTAATGTTTTTATTTAACAACCTGAAATGGTACATTGTGTCTTGGCTTATTTTTAATCCTTTTTAAATTACCCACTACCCTCTGGTCCTCAGGGTCCCAAATAGAGAGAAACAGCAGAAATCAAGATATTGCTAATCACTGTAAAGCCCAGTCTTCCCAGCTGTACCATTCACTCAACATAAGTGACCCCCAGATATTGAGTCCATTATGTCTGCTCTTTTTACCGTTCTACCTTATAGAACCTAGCATGATTTTTATGATTATAATTACCATGAATAAACAACAGCAGCAGCAACAACACCAATAATAGTAATAATAATAATAAGCTTTAAATTACTGTAATGATAGTTTTACCACTATATTATCTGTCACATCACGCATGGTTAGTAAGTTAAGTAAGGTTATGCATGCATATGGAAGGAATTAAAAATCATTTTGGACCCTACTACTTAACCTTATGATATAAAGTGAAGAATGAAAACCCTAAATGTGCACATAGCTGAATCCGTAGGAGATTCTAGATACAATTATTGATTTTACAACAGCATCAATTAAGTGTCATAATAATATTATGCGCTTTCCTTCTGTAATGTGCTATTTTATTCCTTTCAAATTACAATATCAATGTCCACTTTTTGAATTTGTCTACAAGAAAATTATAGACAGGGGTGGACTATCTACCCAATTAACATTCTTAGTAAGGTTGAATGAATGTTTTTAATGATGAAAACGCAAGTTCCAGATGTATTTCAGTAGAAGTGTTGGCACAACCCCATGAAACAAGAATACACTGAGGACTTCTTGCCAGAACTATAATGAAATTGCTGTTAAAAACCATTTTCCATTTTCATGAACATAAATACAGTAGATCTAATTAGCAGCATAAGCTTTTACCACAAAGGCTTTTCTTAATAATGTTTCCCTCCTAGCTAAGGTGAGGCATGTTGAACACTATCACAAGGACAAAATGTCACTTAAAACAAATTAGTGTTGAACTGGCAGATCCACCTTCGCAGTGATTCTTTTAAATCATTTAAAAATTCTTGCCTGGGCTAATTCTGTTTTTGATGCCTTTAGCTTTCAGTGGTGATATGTGATTATTTTGGCCTGTTCCAGGGATGATCAGATGTTGATCTTACCAGTTTATCTGAAAGTCAGCTTACGTACACCATAACATGGCAAAATAAGTTTGCATGATACTATAAGATAGAAGTTAACATACAGAGAGTACAACAACTTATGCGTTTGCTTTCTGAGTTATTTTGGTTTGCAGTAAGTTAGCTTTTATATATTTTATTCTGATCTTAAAGAGTTTGTAATCAAACACAGATTTGTGGAATCAGTACTGTAAAGACAAGGCATAGTAAGATGACTAACCCATTTAGTCATCTGTGCTTAATTATCGTCATTTAAAATGAAATGAAATTAAACTTTTCTCTTACCCTACTGCACCACATGCAGAACAATGGTGGCAATTGTGAACATTGTATTTCTGACCATTCTCTTAGACTTCCAACAATGAATTTATAGCATGTTTTTTATTCTTTATATTCAGATCGATTACTCAAGATGAGGTTCTATAAAACCTCCAAGTTTGCACTAATGATACACATAAATCCATTTATTAAAAGCGATATTAACGTTTTTCCAGTGTCAGCCTTCATGAGTTCATAGATGGAAAACCACGAGTATGAATGTGTCGAAGGAAAGTTGTTTGAAAATGATCCAGTTTTACTTTCTGATAAATGATTTTGCCCTTCCTGTCAGAAGAGAGAAGGGGGATCCACAAGGGTGGAACCTTAAATGAGAATCTCGAGAGTAAAATATGCCAAAAGCAGTTCTCAAAGGGTTCAGGTGGGACTAAAAAAAGGAGCTCAATAATGAGAGCTAACTTTGGCCTTGGCATCATTTAATACACTGAAAGGAAAATGTTGTGGACAAGACATTGTCACCTTATTCAGAGCTTTTCTGCTCAGTCACTTATAACTGAATATATACAAGATCACCTGCATTTTCTCATTATTTTGTTGTAAAATAAAAATGCTAACACTATCAATGAATGCTATGTCTGTAACAATCTATGAGCACATTCATACCACAATATAATGCATTCATAAAGCATTATAACATGGTTATAAATGTTTATTATGCACTATGAATACTTTTTGAAGCTGCCACCTGTATAATGCACTATAGACACCTCCATAAGGCATTGCAAAGCATGGTAACATTTCACCGAAGGCCGTGTTTTTAATAATGTACAAACACATTAATAACAAATAATAATACCTCCATAAAGTATTATAAACATGACTATACCTTTTTATAAAAAGGCATAACACATTATAGCCATGTTTATTATGCATTATGACTGTCTTATGAAGCTCTCATCTGTAATTCACAATTCACTTGCAGTACAAAGCATCTTTAATGCTTATACCCACCACTATAAGGCATTGTGGGCGTATCTATAGCGCATTAGATATGAGAGCTTCATACAGCAGTGAAATCATAGAGGTGATGGATGTGTGATTACACAATAGCATAATCCGTTTATGATTTATAAAACAGCGCTTTGCCAAAGAATTTTAGGTGAAATTTTAGAATTCTACTATAATTTTGAATACTACTATAATGTTTTTGTTTTCTGTAGGTTTTTGCAGATTTACTTTCCTGAACCATTTTATATTACCAGTTAGCATTATGGAATTGTTCCCATTAGCTGCATTTTAATATAAAATATAGCTTTTATCTGTTCATGAGCTGATAGGTTTTGGTTGAGTTTTAAGTCATTTTGTAAAGACTTTGTAGACAATGCTAATTAAATGCATTTTCCGGAAATGTCAGCTTGCTATTAGCGGTGCTATCGGATACGGCACAGCGGTGCTTTCTGTAGTGACTTTGCCTTCAGCAGGCCCCTGACAAGGTACTGTGAGCCTGCTGGCTGTGGTGGCAGAGAAAGCCCTTTGGTTCTGTGACAGCAAGGCAGCCCATCATTATCTAAGAAGCTTAAAGGCAGCATCAGTAGAGCCAAGTATGTATATTTATTTAAATATTACATTCTGTGAAACGCTACCGAAGAGAAACATCAGATTATCAGTGCCACATTTGTTACTCTGTGAAACTCTATTACAATTAAAATCAAATCAATGTGATAAAGGGAGTAATTTGCATTTTACTGCAAATGTATTTTTTTCATGGTTCCTTTCATCTTTCAACCTCTTTTCCTGGTTAGGGTCTCTAGGAGTCAAAACCCAATAACACAGGATACAACTTTGACAGGATGTCAGTGTTTTTCTGGCCACATGCATATACACACTCACACACTACAGGCAAGTTAAACATGCCAGTTTACCTAACTGCATGTCTTTCTTAGTTTGATTAATACACTTCTCTTTTAGGCTTCTGTGTAGTAACTGTCTTATATGACTTCAAAACACAACATGAAAGCCAGGCTGTGGCCGGAACGTTGCCCTAATGGTTGTCTACCAGGTGGCTTGTGTCGGTATGGGACCACCCACTGGGTCAATGATGGAATCCAATTGGGCAGCCAAAGACATGGAATGCACTTCCTAGCAGTTACTCGCACATCAAGTCAGACCAAAATAAAGACTCTATTTCAGTAATGGTGCTCTGTTGGCTGTAAATGTTCAGCAGTGAGAGTATTTTATAGGGGCACATTGGTAATATGGCCTTGTTAATGCAGTGCTGACCTGGCTGTATATCACTGAGTGCTGCAGCATATTTCCATGGCTATAAGTGTATTTTCGCCAAACAGCTGTATATAAAGGGGACAAATCTGTATGATTTTATCATAAGTATGTGTCCTTCTTCTTCTTAATATTATTATTATTATTATTATTAATAATAATGTATGCATGTAAATATTACTAATGTAAAACATTTTGTGCAATGTGAAAGTATAAAAGAGCTCAAGAAGCAGACAGCATGCTATGTTATGATCAAAAGAATTTCTCAAAGAGATGGGAAAGAAAGTTATTGAAATATATTTGCTAGAAAAGGGGTTATGGGGCCATTTGTAAGACTCTGGGACTACGGCGCACTGCAGTGAGAACCATTATTACCATCCATCCATAAATCCATCCATCCATCCATACCGCTTGTCCGAGGTCGGGTTGCGGGGGCAGCAGTCTCAGCAGGGAAACCCAGACTTCCCTCTCCCCGGCCACTTCATCCAGCTTCTCTGGGGGAATCCCGAAGGCGTTCCCAGGCCAGCTGAGAGTCATAGTCCCTTCAGCATGTCCTGGGTCTTCCCCAGGTCTCCTCCCAGTGGGACATAAATGGAACACCTCACCAGGGAGGCATCCAGGAGGCACGTGGGTCCCCCCTCCAATGGGCTCACCACCTGTAGGAGGGGCCATAGGGGTCTGGTGCTGTGTGAATTTGGTGGTGGCTGAAGGTGGGACCTCGGTGGACCCATCCTCGGCTGCAGAAGCCAATATCTCCAGATGAAAAAAACTTGAAACTGGTAAATTTACCCCAAATTCCCCAAAGACTGTATCGAAGACTCATCTCAAAGTCACCAAAACACCAAGCCTAACATCTAAGGAAATACAGACCTGCTTTGCCTAAAGATGAGGTAAGCATTCAACAATACAATAAGTTTCATACAAATATAGTCTGGTGGAAGTGAGTACAAAAATGACCATGGACGCAGCCTTTTGCTTGGATCAAATGGCTGATGCATGATTCTTTGGAGTGTTGCAAGGCGAAAACCACAGTAACCAAAAAGAACATAAAGACTCAAAAAAACACCCTAATGACCCTCAAACCTTTTAGGATATTGTTCTGTGGACAGATGAGTTGAAAGTGGAAGACATGGAGCGTAAAATTAACATAGCATTTTAGAATAGGAACATACCAGTAGTAAACATGGTCGCGGTGCATTGACAGTGTAGGGATGCTGTGGTTGCTTTAGGGCCCGGGCAACGTTCCATACCTGACACACCCATGAATTCTGTTCCCTACTAGGAAATCCTACAGGAGAATGTCTGATCTTTAATCTGTGATTTGAAAGTCAATCCTAGCTAGGTTATGCAGCAAGGTAACGACTCTAAGCACAAGAGCATATCCATCTCTGAATGGCTCAAAAGAAACAATATCAAGGTTTTGGAGAAGATGCTGTGGCAGGGCCTTAAATGGGTAGTTAAATACTCAAAAACCCTCGATTGTCTGATTTGACATAGAGGAGTGGGCCACAATTCCTCCACAACATTGTGAAAGAGTGACTCGAGTTATTGGAAGTATTTGGCTGCAGTTGTTCTCGCTGCTCAAGGTGGTATGACCAAATAAAGTTTCGGCACGCGTGGCCAGGAGTGGAGTAACTCAGGCTGGGGCATCAACCCATTGCAGGGTCCTTCTTTTTTTTTTTGTTATCATATTTTTTTTTTTTGGATTTGCTTTAGTCCCGTAACAGACAAACATTTCCAAATGAAATTTGTCCCATAGTAGACTGATTGTCTTTTCCAATTTCCTGGCAATTTTCACAACGTCATGTTGCGTCCTTTACTGTCTTCGCCATGTAAAGGTCATCTTTCCATTCCGTCATAGCTAGGTAATAAAGTTGACAGCTTAGTACAAAGTTTTGCTCTCTTAGCCTGAGTACCTATGAATGACAACTTCCTTTGTGTGAGTCCTGGTTCTGAAGGCCTTTGGGTGCCTAAAACTACCAAAGAGATCAGCTATCCTAGAGGGATTTTAGTTGGCAGAGTAATCATTCCTTTTGTAGAATTTGTACTGATGTTAACAGCAATACATAAAATGCAAAACATTAAAACAATGCTAGAAACCAAATAATTATGCTAGAAACCAAATAATTGCAGGTGGCTTCAAAAAAGGGAAAAGATTATTTGAGAGAATGTAATGCTTGATACTGAGTATTAAACTCTATAATTTAAGTTTAAATTATTCTGCAATGATTAAGTTGGCAATTTGACGAGATAAATGGGGATTAAAGATTTAAGTAATCTTATGCTTTTTGAACATGCTGGGGGCAAAGCAACATGGTTTTCATTCAAGAGCAGACTTCATGCAGAGATCCAAGTCCTAAGCTGCTGACACCCTGGCTAATTTATCTTGCACTGCCTACACATAAGATATTATTATTATTATTACTTGTTTGTTTGTTTTTATTTATGTGTTTATTTATGTAACCTTAACAGCGACCACTTCTCTCCCTTACTGACTGTCTCCTATTGCTTTCATTATACTTTTTTACATTTAATGCACAAGTACACTACTGTACAAACCTACTGAAAATCACACCTACTGAAAATCATTTGTTTTCAACAGGATAAGGAATCTCTGCATCATCTTGTTAACAAGGAAAGTGATGGAATACTGTGACATATGACCTGGTCACCACAATCTCCCCACGCAAACTATACAGAGGTGGTTTGAGATGAGCTGGACTGAAGAATAAGATCAAGGAAGCCAACTTGTGCCTAGAAATTCCTCTGGCTACATCCGTAAGCTGGTTGAACAAATGACAAGTCTGTAATGCTGTCATCAAAACAAAAGGAGCTACTACTGTATAAAGAGTCAAAAACTTGAAAACATTTTGAGGATTTTGAACACCTCTCTGTGTATTTGATAAGTACAGTATTACTTTATTGTCTCAAGGCCTTTTACTGTAAGGTGAATGACAGCTAAAATAAAGAAAAATGCATTAAAAGCAGGTGCGTCTAAACTTACAACTGGTACTGTACTTCCCCGTACCCATTTTAGTTGAAAGAATTTTTTTCCCCCCCCATTTCACTCCTTATTGGCCTGGCCTGACCTCAGCATTCACCCTGTCCTGTTTCCACCCCACCCATGTCAATGCAAGAGTTTACAGTTTTATTTTGAGTTTTTTCTCCCAGTGAAACATTTTTCTGCCCTGCTTTTTTAAACACCATGATTGCGCTGCCCCCGAAACTGTCTAAAAATGCAAGCTGATATTAATGCAGAAATACGTAGCATCACTCAAAACCTTTGCAAGACATTTTAATCATACAGTCTAAGTTTGATGTTCACAAAGAACTGTTGAAGTATGGAAATTAGTTTCTCTTCCATTTCTTGTTCTTATGTTACAGTGAAATGCAGCAGACATCAAAACACGGGGGATATCAAGATCGGAAGCAACGCGATCAATCAGTGTACTGTTGTGATGCTATCGACCACAGACTGTTTGTCAAACTGTCATAATACTGTGCAGGCTTACATCAGACAAGATTAGTTCACCAATGAGTAATCAGCCATTCATTATGATGATTGACTTAAATTTCCATTATCTTTCTTTTTTAAACTGATCCTGTTTTTGATAAATTTAGTCTGCCTTTTATTTAACTGACATTGTTTACCAGAATTCATCCTCAATTAATGTTTCTGCTTCAAGAATAAGAGCTGCACTCTTTTGTATGTTTGTTTTTTTTCCATATTTATTTGTTCATTGAGTCATTCATTCATTATTTGATTCCTTATTTGGTAACGCTTCACATTAACTGCACCTTCATAATGCATTCATTAAGTGTTCATAAACACCATGTCTGTATACCTTAACATCCTAACATCCCATACCAGCTGTCATATATATTAATAACAAATTATATAATAATAACAAACATTATAATTGTATAGTCACTGTAAATGTATGTTTAACCTGTTAAGGGTTGCATGCTGCTTATGAATGTTCTATGAATGCATTATGAATTCATTATGTAGGTGCACTGAATGTACTATGAATGCATTATGAAGGTGCAGTTAATGTAAAGCGTCACTGCTTAGTTTCTTATTACCACATGTCAGTCTTATATTATACGGTATAATTTCCATACACTACAGAAAAGAAGTCTAGCCCTTTAAAAGAAAATCAGCAACTTGCACTATACAAATACTGTCATAATGAATTATAACAGTAAGTAATTGTAACAGTAAGGGATTTGTATTGCATTATGAAGGTATGTATAATGCATTATAGATGAGAGCTTCATAAATCATCTATAATGAATAATAAACTGGCTATAATATGCTATGCTTTTTTTATAAATATTTATGCTAAAATATTTATTCATTTTTATAGTGCTTTGTGAATACCTTTTAAGTGTTACAAAATGTGTTCTTTTTTGTACAGGCATATCATTCATAAATAGTGTCACCAACGATTCATTTGGAATGAGATAAAATTGAAAATAATTAATATATATATATTTCATCTAATTTATAGTAACAAAGAGAAGAAAAGAATGTAGACTGAAAATGGACTGCAAATTCCATAAATCTCTAGGATAAGCCTCCTGCAATAGAAATCTACCAACAGATGCTTTGCACACTCAACTGAAACTGCATTTCCAAGCACAGAGCTGAGGAAAATCCCAGCCAATCCACCTGGCACATGCCCTGTTTTTTAATCTGACAGAAAGAACCACCTGCCAAAGTCAATTAACACAACTGTGACATTGACCAATAGGGTGGGGGCAACAAACAACGGATTTAGATTTAGGGACTTGCTGGAACACAATCAAAGTGCATGGTTGTGGTAGCATAAAAATGTTGTGAGTAAAAGGCAAACAATTCCAAAAATATGGCTCACACGAAGGCTGAAGTTAACGCAATTTGAGATAATTGTGTTTGCTCTTTCTTTACTGACTCAGCAAACAAGCTAACTTGGGGTTAAACAACTAACAGTTTTATTCTGCTCGAATAGCTAGATATCTAGCGAAGCAGTTTTGGAATAAAGGCAGGTACAGCAGGGCACTTATTGGAATTTAACCCAGCATGGTTCATGCTATCCAATAAATAGTAGCGCTTTACATTAACTGCACATTCGTAATGCTTATATATTGCATTCATAAAACATTCAGTACACCTTCGTAATGTATTGATTAAGTATTCATAAAACATTCATAAACATCATGTATGCATACCTTAACATCCCTTAACAGCTGTAATTTACATTAATAACAAACATCATATAATAATAACAAATATTATAATTGTATAATCATGTACTGTTTGTTATTAATGTATATTAAAGCTGCTATGCAATGTTAGATGTGTAAATGAGTTTTCTATGAATGCTTAATGAATGTATTATGAAGGTGCACTTAATGTAAAGCGTTACCACTACCCAAGTGGACTTTGAAGTTGAATATTTATTGTATTGTAACTGTAAAAAAAATGAACTTATGTTCATTTGAGAAGTATTCGCCTCAGAATTACCACAGCATGTTGTATGAATACAAAGAGTACTTGAACCTGAGCTCTCCTACGTTTCGATTTGCCTGAAGATTTGCAAACTCTTCCTCGATTTCTAAGAACGTAGCCAAGGAGTCCCTTACGAGGCATATTAACGCACTGGCTCTTTTAATTGATTCTTCTAAGTGGCTGTGACAATGGACACCTTCTGATAGACTCTTAGTGCTTTTCAGATCTCACATGGGTTTTCTAAAGAGAGAAAGGCCTTGACGCTGATTCGCAATATTTTGCCATTACAGGTTTATACTTTCGGCATTCATGATGGGAATGAATGAGCCTTGCATTTATATAGCACTTTTCACTGCACCAAAAGCACTTTACAGAAGCAATGGGGAGCCACTTCAGCCACCCCCACTGTGGCCCCCACCTGGATGATGTGTCAGCAGTCATTCTGCACCGATACACTCACCCCATAGTAGCTCAGGTAGTGAAGGGGCAGGGAAGAATTCATCAGGTAGATGTAAGGGATGATCAGGAAGCCAGATCTGAAAAGGACACAATGGGCAATTTAGTCAAGACATCAGAGTACCATCACTACTCTTATGAAGGATACCCCGGGATCTTTTACGACCTCAGACAGTTAAGACCTGGGTTTGACATCTCGTCCAAAGGATGGTAACATTCCTATATCACTGCCATGGGGCATCGGGATCTCACAGACCACAGGACAGACTGACCTGTCGGCTGCACCAGGACCTCTTCCTGCAGCAGCCCAGGCTTCCAAGTTCTTCTCCCATCTCTTGGCCAGGCCCAAACCTGCTTATCTTCGGGTGGGTTACCTAGTCTAAACTGCAGGTGCTCTGACTCCTGACAAGGTGCTTTGCTTATTCAGATAGTAACAATTTGCACAATTTGTTTTGAGTTAAAACAGGAAATTATGAAAATGGGCAAAAAAAAAGCAACATAACTCATCCAACATCTACTCATTTGAACTCAGGGTCATGGAGAGGTCTAGAGGCTACAGGCAGTTCCCAGGTTACAAACAAGATCCGTTCCCCAAGTCTGACGTCAAGTTGCATTTCTAGGTAAGTCGGAACGATGATAATAAGTGCGGAATAATAGTAGTAATAATAATACAGTAATAATGAGCCACACAATTTTCACGAGTGTCACAGAGTAGTGTGGACTACGAGTGGAAACTCACAAGACACAAGGAGAACACAGACCGCACACAGGGAGGGGAGATGGGTCTGGACCCCCAGCTCTGAAGGTACACAGTAATGGTGTTAAATGCTGAGAAAGTTGCAGTCGTGAAAATTCTGCTTGGGAATATTCTATATTAAACTTTATTCAAAGGATAAAAACATAGCACTTTCTCTAGTGCTTTATAGAAAATCAAGCCAGGACATCGGGCTTGCAAAGAGAATCTGTATGATGGCAAGATTGCATTGATCCCGAAATTAGCCCTAATTCAGTCCCTGTCTCCCTCAGGTAGGTCACCCATAATCAAGCTTTCTTTTTTCCTCATGGTACTGATTTTACTTACACATCTTTAGGAGCACTACTGGGTCACATTCATAGGCAGACAGGAAGTAATTTCAATTTTTCAAAAAAAAAAAACTCTGGCCCACTTTGAGTTTTATCCTGTTATTGAATCCCAATAAAAATACTTTAAGTCACTTTAATGTTCCGCAAATTCTTCTAAAAAAACATAGTACACCAAATAAAATTTAATCGATTCATCATCATAGCGATCGATTTAAGGTTCCAGTGACAGTGGAAACAGAGTTTGTTTCAGAGGAGATAAAAAACACCCCATAAAAGCATGACCAAAAGTGCTGATGTGTTCAGAACACACCTTAGTGCAATCAAATCAGGTTATAGACATGAGGTTTTTCAGTTTAATTAAAGTCTGCTAATTTCCATAATTGGAGTATTTCATTGGCGAGTCATTAAAATGGTCATAATCACTCTGTATTCTGAGATGGTACATTGCCAAGGTTGGAGAAAGTCATTCCTTCTCATCTAACACTGCTTTCTATTCTTAGAGTTGCTCTATTTTTACATTTCACATCCCACTATTTTACTTTATATTATGAAATGGTCACCTCAATATTTTAAAGGGCTCAATTTAACACAATACAGCATAAACTGGAAAGGAACTTTTTGGGGAAAATCTCTCATTTCGAAGCTAACATTCCTCGAAAGTCTACATGGAAGTCGTACATTCCATGGACAGCTAAATACTGTCCTTTGCAGGCAAGGAGCTCAATGAGACATAAGAAGAGACTCAGTAGAACTAAAAATAACATTCTTATTCCTGAGCAGGATGCGAGTGTCAGCAGCGTAACATTTCCTTGCCAGTGAAATAGACATGAAGCACTGTTCTTGCAGTGGAGCGGTCTACTCAAAGTACAGGCGTGTAAAAGTGGTTGCATACCACAAACAACAACAAATTAATATCCAAAATGTAACATTACCCATCTGATGCCACAAAAATGCTTACTGGATGTTTGAAGTTCTGCACTGCTGTCTCTGAGGTAGTGCTAAAGAAATAAAAAGACACTGTAACCTATATTGGGAAAGCACTGGAACTTCACTGTCTCTAGAAATGTAAAACTCAGCTGAGAAGCATTTTAACCAATATATTTTGTCAAATGTTTTGTAAAGTAATGGTTTGAAAAGTCATGTTCCCTCTATAGGCATTCAAAAAACCCAGATAACTGAGTGAATTACTTATCTACGGAGGCACCGAGCCCTCTCTGTATTGTTCATTTCTAATTCAAAGTCTTGCAACTCAGCAAAAGAGATGTTGTCAAAATTTCATTTTCCAAAAAACATATTGGCCCATTTTGAATGTTATCTTGTTATTGAGTCCCAATAAAAATGCTGCAAATCAAAAACTTTAATGTTCTCTGAGTTTTTCCAAAGAAACATGGTACACCAAATAATTGGTACATCATCATAGTGCTCGAATTATTACTAAAGGCTTGTGTTTTTAAAGCCAATAGAGTTAAGACCATGTCAGGTTTACAGTTTTCACCGAATACCTAAACCCAAAGCCTCAATACAAGCTATGCTCAGGGTCGCAGGCAGGCCAAGCTTATCAGCACAAGGCAGGGAACAACCCAGGACGGGGCACCATCCCATCACAGAGAACACACACACCACTCACACTCCAGGCAGTTTGGTAACTCCAGTTAACCTCAGTATGTTTTTCATTGTGGGGGGAAACCAGAGGAAACCCCATGATGACACGGGGAGAACATGCAAACTCCACACACATGGAGCCGTGGTGGAAATCCTGATGTCAGAATTGTGAGGCAGTGCACTACTGTACCATGCGACCCTTATCTTCCAAACCTTTGTCTAATTATACTTAAAACGAAAGCACAAGACAAAGCACTTAAAAAGCACCAATCCAAAGTAGTTCTCCCATACAAATAGCACATCTGAGGACTATTGCTTCAAGTTTTTGCATAGATTCCACATATCATTAATACAGTGTACTATGAGATTAACCTGTTCGCCCACAGTAATTCAAGAAGAAGAAACTAAGCATAGGCTTCCAGGCATTGTTTGTTTGTTTGTTTGTGCGTGTGACTGGAAGCAAGTGACCTGAACTTTAAAGTGATGAGTCTGGAGCCCAAAGGAATAAACTTCCCATAAAAGCAGTGTGACCCATTTTTGGCGCAAATACCTTTTCCTTTCTTAGAAGGGAAAGTTTATTGGGCAGAGGATTCCGTCTGTAATGCCTTTCACAGTGCTGCCCATAAGCATGGATTTAGAAATTTTAATATATTAAACTCTGCCTAAGTCTGCCGTAACATGCTAATTATCTGTACGCTAATGCAATGCATAATTTGCATAGAGCATTTAAGATGTTTACTGTTTTAACAGAAATAAACATGTAGCAGTATAATGCTTTTTATATTTTTTTAAATGTCACATTCATATTCATGGATGATCTGACAATAACTTTAAAATCAGTTCCAGAAGGTCGGTGGATTCTGGAAGATCTTGCCAAGATCATCGCAGGTGCCAGAATGGATTTAAGCCATCAAAGTCAAGGGGCCTTGTTCTGAGGAAAGGGCGCGTTCAGGAACGCTTTCGCTTCAAAATTGGAGAGAAGATCATCCCCACTGTCAGTGAGAGACCCATTAAGAGCTTTGGGAAATGGTAAGGAGCACAGCTGAATGGCCAAGAGGCTTAAATTCTGGGGCTACAAGCATGGAGTACTCCCAAGACTTCCTTGGCCATTACTGATGTCTGAGGTCCCATTAATAACAGTTGAAGCCTTAGAAAGGAGGATTAGTAAGCTGGAAGTAAGCTTCAGCTACCATTAACATCTGTGGTGGAAGAATTTAAAGTGGCTAAAGCCCAGCAGGTGGTGATGCTACGGGACAGCAGCCATCAGTTGGTGAGCTAAAGAGATATCTCCATCCGCACAGGGCGGAAGTGGTTAGCCAGCAGGGCCGCGGCATATGCGGAGGTAAGGCTACGCCACAGAGGCATCGTGGGAACTGTCAACCAAGGCAGGCTGGGGCTAGGGGTCATAACCAGGGCAAGGTGGAAGGAGGCAAATGCCAAAGGTCAACGCAGCCTCATCCAGGAAGAGCTTCGTATGGTGGAGGAGAACAGACAGATGAGGGCAGTGGCCATGACAATCCAGGGGAGGTGGACATGCTGGGGCAGTGTCCAGGGAAGATCATTGGGGTGGAGGGATGTGTGAGGCATGGAGGAGTAGAGGAACAAGTACCTCCTGTGCTCCACCTATGACATCCTGCCATCGCCGGTTAATCTCCGTCGTTGGGGGCTGATTGAGAGCCCTGGGTGTGAACTGTGTGGGAGACCAGCAAGCCTTGAACACGTGCTGTCATCATGTCAAGTTAGTCTGGCAGACGGCAAGTTCAGATGGAAGCACCATATATAGGCTGAGCTGGCCAAAGGTCTGGAGGAGGAGAGAAGTAAGGCCTGCATCATGTTAAGGCAGGGGACAGCTCTAACATGTCATCAATGGTCACAGGAATTTTGATATCTTCTGTTGACTGGGTCATGAGGGTTGACCTCGGGAAACAACTTAAGTTTCCAGAGGAGATTACAATCACAACTCGCAGACCAGACATAGTCCTGTGGTCCAGAGCAACCAAACCAAGTGGTTATTCTTGAGCTGACTGTGCCATGGGAGGAGAGGATGGAGGAAGCCCATGAGAGGAAGCTTGGGAAGTACCAGGCCCTCATCCACGATTGTCAAGAGGTGCTTGGAACTTGCCAGTAGAGGTAGGCAGCTGAGGATTCCCCAGTCTCTCTGGACTGCCCTGTCCAGGCTCGGCATCAGAAGACGTCTAGTGTCAAACATCACTAAACGAGCTGAGACCGCATCTATGTGGCTGTGGCTAAAGCGCTGCGAGAGCTGGAACAACCCACCAAGTACGAAGGAGTCAACTTGAGCAGTAGCTGTGGAGCCTGAGGGGCCGAGAGGGCTGCCCCAGGACGCTGGGGTTAGCTGTCAAGTCCTCTGGAGGTGTTGTGGGTTAATCGACAAAACACTGGTGAAGGGGGGGTACCCACCTGATAGCCTGAAGAAAGCAACAACGGCCCAGACCACAAGTGTCGGTCATCATCCTCAAGATAGTTGCGGTGAGAGCGATGAAACCATCGTATAAAGGACTAAAATGAAATAGTAATTTATTACAAATATTTCCCATTATTAAAAAAAACATATTTCAATCCTTATAGAAGTATGTGATTTCAAGTATAAAATAATTTCAAACAGAAACAACTGCATATCTTGTGCACCATATTGTCGATACTGTAATATAACAAATAGCTGCCATCTCAGGAATTTTGACTTTCCTGCGTTACAGATTCCTCATTCAGTGAACTGTTTCTAATTAATTCTATTTTCTCAAGGAGCTCACTGCATATCCTCTGAGTTATTGCTATATTTACCCTTTCTGACAATCGTCACCTGCTGAAGACATAAGAGTGTGCATGAGGTTTTCATTTGGAGACGTATCAAGGCTATTCTGCCAAACCTGCCTTACATAATTTTGATGCCCTGTGATTTATTTGTTATATATTTGGATGTTTACGATGTTTCAGTCTGACTCAAGGTATGTAGATGAAATGGGGGGGGGGGGGGGATTTTCTGGACATCTTAGAAAATTGAAAAGATGGGACTGAAAAATTTATTCAAAATGTAAATCCATGTAGTTGAAAACTACAGGTTGTGTTCTTTGTGCTAGTATAATATTCAGATGTCAATTTGCCTCGCCTTAAACAGGATACTGGCAGTTAACACTCAGTTGCAGGCAATGGCATCGAATGGAGTTTGACATTGGGGGTGGGACGAATATACCTCGGTGGCAGGGGGGTTGGGGAGGCCAAATGTATATTTTGACCAAGATGAGCCCCAGATCCTCACTCTCCTAAAAACACATGATACTCCCACAACATTGGTTGGGACACGTCTCTACCATCCATTCTGAAATCTATGCCTTTTATGTGATGTAAGAATGAATTTTAAATCATTTTAAAACAATGAAGCTATCCAACACAATTCTGCACAACACACAGATAAGTAATGCAGAAAGGAAGTCTGATCATTGAGGGTATTGTTTGTGTTATGGAATATAAGTTAAAATGCTAATAAAAGTGCCTTAATGGAAAGATTCAGCAAATAAGATAAATAATTACAGCTACTCTGTTTCTATACAAATATATTAAGATTGTAAACTGTGTTCCGAAGGTCAGTTTGGTTTTTTTTTATATGCAATTCTAACCCTTCCAAAAATGAAGTGTGCATAAATGTTATTGATCTGGGGCATTTTGGTTTGGATAATGCTGTAAACAAATAAACAGATAGAGAAACAAACGAACAAATAAAACTATGAATGGGTTCTTTTACATAATCAAAACGATGTAATTGCCTATTGCATCATCAAAAAATCAAGACTGTCAAGTGGCATTGCCAGAAGCATTACAGAGAGATATCGCAAGTCTGATTTTACGCAACAAGCCTTGGATTTCAGAAAGCCGGAGAAAATGATCATATCTGGTTTTGTTTTTTACGAGGTTGTCAGACCCCATCAAGAGAGTAGCACATCAAAATAATCAACACTCTCTCCGTGCTTTGTACATAACCACAGTTTTTGTCCCTGGCCATTTTATCACAATCACGGTGCGAACACGCCACTGCCCATCTACCCTCTCGCATTCCTTGAGATCACAAAAGCGTAACTGCGGTGCTGATGTTTGACCGTTGCAGCTTCAGGAGTTACGACTGCCGACTGCTTGGTCTCCTCGAACTCATAAACTGCCCGTTGCTCTGCATGCGTGCCTGATAAGCGGCTAAGTCGGAAAGTGCAGCCGTGGAGGAAGAGGACTGCCACGGTCGTGGCTGCAATGCTAATGAAGTGGTACAAGACAGATTACTCTTCAGACATTTCATTAATAATTATAAATACTATGTGGACATATAGAAAATGTGTTAAATCAGCAATGTGTCTAATTGCAGCATTGATGTTAATAAAATTGTAACAATAAAAATAACTGGCATGTTATGACCTTGCAGTCGTATGTTTTAATGGTTTAAATGGGAATATAAAATTAAATTAATAAATTGAGGTGCAAAGCATACTACTTCAGAGGGGCAGAGGTAATAATACAGATCATAAACTAGAACGACACTAAAACTCTCTCTCATTCTATCTCCCTACCTCTCTATATCCCTGGCTCCTCTGTTTCCAAACTATAACAAAAATTCTTCGATAAAATATACATAGTGGAAATATTACTGAAAGGGAATTGTTTTGGTGCAAAAAAAAAGAAAAAAAAAAACAATGACAGAAAAAGAGAGTCAGTTACACTAAATTTGTGCATAACAGTTTTGCAGAACATCACCGTCATGCCACATCCACTTACATAAAGATGGGCGTGTATATTATTTTCTTCCATAACTGCAGTGGAAAAGCAACAATGCATCTTTCCTGTCACGTTATGCTCAGCAGACAAAAAGGAAGGATGCATGTACTGTATATTTCGTTTAGCTGAAATGAGACTTCCAGGTTGCCTGTGCAGCTTGCATGAGGACAAGGAAACATGGATGGCAGTAATTGAAACTGACAGTGGGTTGAGCACAAAGACTATGTGGACAGCAACAATCATAACCCCATAATCATCCCAGCATGCCATACGCAACTTCCTAGGTAAACAAAATTACCCAGCTGACACCCCATCTCACTTCCTTCTCCCTCATTGATCATCTGATTGCATATGGCACCCCGCAATCAGCCATAAGCTGTGACAGCAAGCAGGATCCGTGGTTGGTGTCATCTCGGAGGAATTATAGAAGGGAGTTTGTGTTTTTTGGCTACACACATCTGCACACACAGATGCCAGCTGCATTCAGCTTGACAGTTTTCCAGTGCGGCTTTTGTCTAAGGCATCTCACCAGCCTTGTTTCTTCTAAGGAATGTCATCATACTAATTTCTGGTCATGTGGTAATACGCTGAAATCTATTTTTAGATGAGACCCTGCACTTGCTGCCTATTGGACATGTTGCCCCACATTAATTCATTTCAACTGGTATAGCTCAATGTTTTTCATCTCTCTGTTTTTTGCATTTTAAAAATAAAATGCGCAGTGAATGACTGAGTATTCTCATCCTTTGCAAACTAAAGTCAACAACTGGACAAAAATATTCACAATCACATGAAACGCTGGCAAAAAATAAATAAATAAATAAATAAATAAATGCCGGCCATGCAAAACACAGAATAACAGTAATGATGGTACATTTATTGAGTTCAGGAGAGCATTTTAATTTTATCCAGCCTTATTAATATCAAAAATAATTTTGCTGGCCAACCTCTCCTTTGAAATTATTACCATTATCCACCCATCTTATAACTGCTTTCCCTGGTCAGGGTCAGGAAGTCCTGGAGCCCGTCCCAGACATCCTAAAGCACAGTGCTGGCCTACAAGCCGGACAGGACTCCTATTAATCACAGGGCACATTCGCACATATCCTGGGGGCCATTTAGAGATGCCAAGTAGCCTAACTGTCTGTGGTCTGCTGGAGTAAACTGGAAGGACCTGGAGATACCTGGGGAGAACCACAAAGAGGACATGCAAGCTTCATACAGAGAGCGCGCACACACACACACACACACACACACACACACACAAACACACAGTAGTTGGACAGTAGCACCATCTCTCCTGTCATCCCAGTATCCATCTATCCATCCATCTTCCAAGCTGTTATCCTGGGACGGCTGAAGTCTTATACCCTTATACACATTGCTGATATTTTGCTTGGGGAGATTTGCGATTATGTGTGTGAGAGAGATGCCTCTGACAGACTGGCTTCCCATCCACAATGTCCCCTGCACCATACCCTCCACTTTCTTGTACAGTGCTCTGGTTCATCATGACCCTGTGAAAAAAACTGTGGTTATGGAAGATAGATGGATGGTAATATAGCTATTCTTAGAGTTTAAGACAACCGTTTTAGAAACAAGGCCTGATAGATGAAATGGCTGTGATTGCCTAAACAATCTTGTATTGATTAAGCAGACGGTTTCAGCAATGGGCAAGCAGTGTAATTAGTTAAGGGCTGATGCAGCCACCACAATGGGCTTCTAACCTCTTTCTTGATTGCAATCAATAATGATTGTTAGGATTAGCAAAAAGACTTGGTTCTAATGACCTTGGAAAACACAGATTAGCCATAATGTTCTGTTGTTTAAGTAAAGTATTATTAGAAATGCATGCCGAAGCAACACGGGACTTGAATTGCGTAGATTTGGATCAAGTACCCTTATGTGCTGGAAGAGAAAATAAAAAAAAGGGTTTGGCATGAATTCAGTGCTGCCAGTTGTTCATGACTGCCAGGGATTCTGGGGTGACTTGCTGGCTGCTGTCATCCGCATCAGTTACTTTCTTACACATTGCAGAAACGTCAAGCTGACCTTTCCCAGCATTCCCCAGACAGCAGTGGGAGGTCACATGATTGTTGCCATTTTCTCCTCGGCTGGGGGAGCTTATTGGAGAACCTGGGGTGATCCTTCTTACCCTGCCCCCCCCCCCACTTCAGCAACTTCTTATGACCCAGAACATGTCTAACCCCCTGGCTGTCAGTGTGACCCTCCATTATTTGAATGCAGGAGGGCAAATATTTAGATATCTTCACAGTTAAGTACAGCAACTGACGTCATGCAAAGAACAAAACGGCAAAGACTGAATTTGTGCACAACTGACTGATCAATTTAAGCATTTTCCTTTGTTATGTCTACCAGTTCAGCTACAAACATTCAGTCAGTGATTTGTTTTATATTCAGTACCATCTGAGTTTTTAGGTAATTACAAAAAATGGTAACACTTTACTTGATGGGTTATAAATACTTAGTAATAACCCAGTTACTACTGAAATGCAAATCATGAAAAAAACATAGCCACTACTTGAGATGCATCATGATTCAGTAATGATGAAGAAACATTACATCAATATTTCACTTCTCTTATTCATTACTTGTTCCTTCAGGAGTACCCACAGTAGTTCACAAAGGTTTATAGAATTAACAGATATAGTAACAATAATAGTAACTGCTTGAGATAAAACATGCGTCATGATTCATTAATTCTGAATTAACATGATATATATGTAACTAAGACTTAGTTTGTGGTTAATTGATATGTAATAACCTAATAGTATATTTGTGCCCCATCATATAAAGTGTTACCAAAAATGCAAAGTACTGGCATAAAGCAGACCTGGTGTTGCATAGCCTTTATATCAATAGTTTTTGATTTACTTTTAGAGTGAACTTTGGGATATTGAAACGAACTGGAAAGCTTCCTATTTTTCTGGATTTCTGCTCCCATTGTTTGCCTGTATTTTATAACTTAGTATAATACAATTAAAAATTAATTAAAATAATGGTGGTGTTTTTGCGCATAGCTTCACCTGCCACATGTCAACAGTTCATACCATCCTGTTTGACTTAATAATCACAGGACATTTTTTAATGAGGCAAGAGTTCTAAAGATGCTCTATGGCCCTGCTGATCTTGGAGGGCTGAAAATGGCCCACAAATCAGTGTAAAAAGACCCAGAGCATGAGGGGCCCTGATGAATCTCCTTCATGAAAAAGTACTGTCGACAAAGCTAATATCTTACAGTGCTCTTCTGGGAACGGGGGCGAAAACAAGCAAGAATCAGAAAACCATAAACTCGATAGTAAAACGAAACAGCTTTGTATGCAATTCCACAGAGAACAAGCTCAGTACCTCACAAAGAGTTCTTAAATACACATCTGATAACTGGGAAAGCGGGTCAATAGTCTGACGAGGTAGAGGATGGTATATCAGGAAGTGAATGCAAGGAGTGCTGGACCGACAGAAGGCGTCACACTTAAAGATACAGAGCGTTTTGGCGGATTCGCATCTCTAACAAAACCATGCATTCCAAGGCCCTGAAACTGAAAAATGCTTATTTGATATATTTCTAGTTCAGACTTCTTAGATGCGATAATACTGCACTAATGTTTCTGTTATTAGATATGATTAGAATTTTTGCTGATCAAGTTCTTCTGGAATTTCAAGTCTCTGTATCGGTTTATGATCTGTTTGCACTTGGTATAATGAGAAAGTCAAAATCAGTTAAAAAAAGATAAGGCGGAATAGAATAAGATGAGATAAGATATGTAATTGTTGTTTAATGTGTCAAAATCAATCAGTATATTACAGTTGACTTTATATCACACAGTAAAATCAAAATAGATAAAAATCAAAAATAGAATTGAGAAACTGGGCAAACTGCACCTTATTCAAAGTAATTTAATTAAATTTGCTAACAGGTTTGACACTTCAACTTTCTGTTTATTTGTTCCATTAGATGTCAATTTTTTTGTTAACACTTGACACACAAATAATCATATAACATAACCATTGATTAATGTATAAATTTACCAAAAACTATATTTGTTCATGATATTTGCTTGAGTAGTAAGTGGGTTACTACTCAGTTACTAAGGATTTGTAATGTAACGCTACCTATGTGCCCCCTTGAGTAAAGTGCTGGCATTTTTTTTTCCTTTCACAGGCCTCTACATAATGCATAAAAATGGAATTCAATAAGCACTAATGTACTAATATACATTAATAAATCTTCAGGCTTAAGACGCATAAGCGTTTGACATTTTTATGCAGAGGTTCGCGACTTCTGATCATGCAGTTCTAGACAAATCAGTTATTAGCCAATTGCATTTTGAATATATTTAAATATATTGCATGCAAATGCAGTTTATAATTTACAGATTCCATTGGACCATTGTATTAAGATGATATATGATGCTTTTGCCTTAGGACTAAAGAAAAGGCACATTCAAATCCAAGTAGAGACCATCACAATTTTACCTCAGAGAGTAAAAGATCATAGTAGCCATTAGACTGCTAATTTGAATATGTGTCCATGTAATGCCTCATTAAGCATTATTACAGACAATATACTGTGAGGTTCTGCATATTTACACATTAGAACAGACTTCATAGAACACAGTAGCTGTTTAACTCTTTAAGTACACCGTTGTCTGAACTATAACACAAATTAATCGATCTGACCATTTGCAAGCACATAAAGAGGGAAACAAAATAACATTCAAGTTACAAAATAACATGTTTGTGGTTTTTCAGGAAAGGACAGTGGTGGGAGCTTTACTGCTTATGGTCATGAACTAGTGGCTGAGCTTGATTCTCGCTGTCATCCATCAGTCAGAAAAACAGCAGGAGAGAAATGTAAAGGTTTTTACATTCATCACTGAAATTTGAACTGCCTGCCTGGATTTGGTGCAGTCAGAAATGCCGGCATTGTATTCCCTATGCAGCCCTGTCATTTCGTCCAGATATCTAAGCCGCACTCGTCCCACAAGTGAAGTACGATTTCTAAAATGACTGGATGGATCGCATGGAAATGTAAAAGTTAGTAAGTGTGTTTTTACCTGAATGCTGTGATTTCTTGATATGTAGTTACTTGTATTGCTTAATATACACTTTAATGTCCATCTTATTTTTTTTCTTTTATATTATTTATGGTTTTTGTGTGTTTAACCTCTACCCATCCTTAACCTTAACCACAAGTACCCAACCCAAATACAGGACTATTGGCATTTTTACTTCTTTGGTTGCATTCACAGATTTCTATAAAACTGAGGTTATCCAAATGGGGACCTCAAAAGATGTCCCCAAAAGCAGGGAAATTTCAGGTTTCCTTTGGGGACAATTTGGTCCTCAAATGTGATTAATGCAAACTCACACGCACACGCACACGCACACACACACATACATACAGACATGTACCATTCACAAACACAGGCACACCATTGAATCTTGTGCAGAGCAACTGACATTACCTGAACCTTTCAGCAATATTTAAATTAAGTGTATATAATTTATGGCTGTGATTTAATAATCAGCTGACAGGTATCAGTGGGCCAGACAGAATGTGGCTTTGGCCATTGCTGAAGCAGAGCTTTACCCACGGTGCTTAAAGCAGGGGGGATGGACAACTGTTGACTTCAAATAGGGATATACTGTAGTCAGGCATGGGAAGAAGTACTTCAGACCTCTTGAATTCCACTGACCTGAGGATGTGTTCCAGCTTCAAGGGGATCATTCTCCATAATCACGCAGGGAAGGTCTAGACCAGGGAACTTGGGAGCAGGGTTCGTTTGTTGGTCAAACCTCGGATCCAGGGTAAATGCGCATTCCATCTTGGTCACGGAATGGTGGACCAGCTCTTCACCCTCCCAAGGCTACTGGAGGGTTCATGGGAAAGTGCCCAACTGGTCTACATGTGTTTTGTGGATTTGCAAAAAGCATACGATCATGTCCCCCTGGGGCTCCTGCGGGGGCTGCTTTGGGCGTATGGGGTCCATTATTATGG
>JAABNX020000002.1:8516817-8533922 GCA_015163995.2 Mormyrus lacerda | reverse complement strand
GTTTGAGTATGAAAAACAAGGACTACACCCTGTTTTTGGAGCTTCTGGCTGCTTTCATGCCACAAACCAGGCACTGGGACCTGCATACTAAAGCAGAACTGGAGATGCAAAAATCCTGTAGGTTAAACTTCACACATCATTTAAAACTACACCACTATACCACGATTGTGATCAAAATGGGACACAGCCTATAATTGATATTTTATTCATACAGTCCATATCATGTATATATTTCATTATTAAATGATGCTGGTAGATTGATCTTTCCGTTTCATTGAAGAAAAAATGCTTAATGTATTCTGCTAAAAACTACTGGCCAGATTCACTGCTGGCACCAGCAATATTAGACAAAAGTACTGTATTGGTTATCAGTCAAGTTGACTGAGGCAGAAATATGGAGACGCAAACAAATAATGAAGTACAAAAATAATTCCATCTGCTCCGCTACTTATATCGGTAATTCCCGTTAGCTGTAGTTGCTTGTTGTCAACCAGGCAGCAAGATGTCGCTGAAAGCGCCTCTCCAGTAGTTTGTGTTTGAACAAAAAGTACAGAGTCTGCAGTAGGTACAGTACAGAAAAGGGATCTAGAACCGTCTCTGAGGAAGTACAGTCAGGAGTTCTTGAGGTATGAACTCGAGAAATGCTCCTGGTTCTGGTTCTGGGAAAAAATTCTTGCGGTTTTAATGCACCTAGTAATAAAAAGTAGATACTGTGTTTTATGTTTGGACATGGAACTCACCATTCAGGTTCTGCATGTCCATTGGTCCAATAGGGCTACACATGTTTGGATCTATATTGTGAAATTGTCACCTTGGAATGTCAACTTCATGTATGATACTTTTAAAAAAAATGCTGCACTGGGTCTGTAACTCACCTTTTGCATTTTTTGTTTTCGTCTCTGATGATGCTTTTTATTGTGTGGGTGTTCGTATGTGGTATGTGTGTTTGTTTTTATTGCGTGTATGTGCCCTAACAATGTCTGTGTGTGTGTGCGCACGCACTCATGCAGGATACAGGGGAGCAGATTGCTATCAAACAGTGTCGCCAAGAGCTGAGCGCCAAGAACAGGGAGCGCTGGTGCCTGGAGATCAAAATCATGAAAAGGTGAGAAAGGGCCATATTTCTCAATTTCTCAACTGCAGAGTAGGGCTGGGCGATATCATCTTCATATCATATGGCGCATGTGCAATAATCACCAGGGCGTCAGATGACAGGCGAAGCATTTGGCCGGATGCCTGCTTTTCGGTGTCATCCGGACGTGTATGTATGCCCATAATTTGGAAAGGAGATTAGTAGTATGGCTTAAATTTTAATCAGTTTTTGTGATACCCAGAAGCTGATAATCTGTGTAAACTCTATGTTTATTAAATTCGATTAGCGGAGCACACCACATAATACTGGTTTGGTATACTACGATGTGGTATACTATGGTTTGGTATACCTCAGTGCAATATGCACTGAAGTCGCGGTGAAGAAGAGCAGCCATCTTTTAAAAGAGGAGATCTTGTGGATAAGCAAGGTAAGAAGCCGTCGGCGGTGTGCTGGTAGTTTTTGCAGTTTAGTCTGACACATTTATTAAACATAAGGATATGCTGTATTTATACTGATAATGACTTTTAGGCATCATACAAAGCCTCATATTTTTTTCCGTACTACTAAACTGCTCAACAAATTGTGGGCATAAATAAACGTCTGTATAACATCGAAAAGCTCACCAAATGTTTCGCCTGTCGTCAGAAGCCCTGGTGATTATTGCACACGTGCGATGTAATATCGATATGATATTGCCCTGCCCTACTACAGAGTAACTAACTAACTAACCAACTACTACAGAGTAACAGTCATAGCTCTGTATCTGCTCATCGTGCATTTTGAATTGTCTGGGCCTCATCACCTCACAAAATCGTTTGTGGCACAATGGGGACCAATCGGTGGCCTCTGTTGTAGCACACCCCTACGGCTGCCTACGGGTGCTACTCAGGAGGACAGAGTGGAGTTCATTTGAGTCCTGTCGCCCATGTACTCTGTAGTCTATATCTCAACACCAATGTTCTTGGCTTGGGCTAAAATCAACGTTTCCACTGGGTCAGGAAGCTCATCCTTAGTGTGTGTGTTTTTTTTTTTTTTTTTCCCCCCCTGCACCGGTGGTACGGGGGCTTCTCTGCGGGTTACGATGTGGGCAAACAGGCTTTTGAGATCCAGGCAGGAAAACAAGGGTGGCGTATTTTAAGATTCCCCAGCAATAAAAGTGACCGACGACATAATGAGGACATGAAAGCCTCGGCTATTTTTACCCTCCAGCCTGTTTTATAGAGCGCTGCACGCAGACGGCTTGACGAAAAACACGGGCCTCCAGGCTGTTGTGGTGCTCATTTCGGGAGTGGGCTGCGGCGGTGTCGGCCCTGGGGGCCTGTGGCTTATTTGTTTTCGGGTTTTCCGTTTTAATACCGTCTCCCGACAGACAGACTGGGTCTGGGCCGCAGGACCTGCTGCACCTACGCAATAGTGACCCACAGAGCCGCACTCCGCAGAAGCAGCCGGGCCCCTCCCCGGCTCACACGGCTGCCAGGAGCGCCTTGCGTAGCCTGGCCGTAATGTACGTCACTTGACCGAAAATGACCAAAGACCTCCTGCTGTTTGTTTGTTAGGTCTTAGTGTTTGTTCAGTCAAGCTCCTTCGGAATCAAAGGACTTGTGTTATTTCGGCATTAGCCGGGGGCAGGGGGCACGATTGCCAGAATCCATTAAAAGGGGTTGTTGGGGCAGACATTTTCAGTCCATTAACATGTGCAGCACATTAACTATAAGCACAAACCAAGCATCAAAAGAATGGTAAACATAATAGTAATATTAGTAAGTGGATTTGCTCTTGGTAGGAAATGAGAACGCAGCTTTTTCATTGGTCTCTCTGACGTCAATGGATAGTGCCGCCTCTCTTCAACCTTGTACTATGATGAAATGTTCTGATTGGGCAGGTTCTCTCACTGTTAGCCATGGACTGAACAAAAATAACATTCCTACAGAGTTGATTGTTTTAAGTTTTGTAATTTATCATTTTTTTTTGTGATCATATTTTTCTTGGATTGTAAAGTGAAATTGTCTTTTCTCAAGACTTGTTATTTCAGTTATATGGCTCTGTTTGCCATCTGGAATCGATTTTGTTTTTGTCAGATGTTATTTTTCCAAGTTTTCAATAGAACATTTACAAGTGGAATTGTAAAGCAGCTCAGGCCTTAGTGGTTCGGGGAAACTGAGTGTTAGAATACTTTTGGGGAAAATAATATTCAGAGAGGGATTTGCACCACGGTTCACACTTGAATTTGACTGGACGAGTGATGACTTTACGAATATCCTGGATATGATGTTAAACTGCATCTGGCACTGCAAGCGGTCCTCCAGCTTGTGTTGAAAAATTTGGGGGTTGGTGGTGAGATTGGCACTCCAACCACCATAGAAACTTCATACAGCTCCAACCAGGTGAACAGGGCACTTCCCTGCTCTCCACGGGAGTAGCTCTGCTGCAGGCTGCACACGTCATGATGGGGATGGGGGGAAAGCCTGTGGGAGCCGAAACCGCCGGAGAGCTAATAGGATCAGGCTTGTTGGGGATCGGGGCTGGCGTGGTGCTGAGGCGTCACCCGCTGCATGGCAGGACTTGGTCCCAATATGAGGAGGCCCATCCGGGTCGGCACATGGAACATCTTGTCTCTCTGTCAAGATGACCATCTTTCTCTGCTGTAGGAGGAGCTTCATAAAATTAACATTTCAGTGGCATGCAGAGCAGTGAATAGCCAGATCTCTGTAGGTGGATACACCTATTATTGGTGAGTTTCTTAAAGGCTTAATGCTACATCATTTGTAAGTTTTTTTTTTTTTTACATAGAACTTACAAACAACGTAGTGTTAAGAAGGTTTCGATAAACCGAACCTTGGTCACTGTAATGGCTGCCATACTCAGGTGTAGGCTGTCACTGTGGCGAATTGGGTCCTCCCGCTCCTTTCAATGCGCGTATTATGAGATTCAGGCAGACGCGCTCTCTGAGTGTTTTGTCTGTTGTCCCAGTGTATGCTCCAACCATGGTGAGTGATGTCTCAATGAGGGAGACGTATTTGTCGCTTCGCTAGGTGGTTGATGGGTGCCCATGAGGTGACTTCAGTACTGTCACTAGCACTGACAGGGCTATGATCGTTGAACTTGATGCTCCAATACTGGTGGTGTGGTGGTGGGCAGATGCTGGAGGCTCCTACAGAACTGCTGGGTTTACAGAAGTGCCCAGTTTGTGAATTCTAAGCACAGATTACTTGTTTTTGCTACTGGGAAGAACCAGTCTAGGTTCTACAGGGTACCACTCACTCGGGCTATGAGGCTGGATGTAGCCAGACTCTAAGATCAGGCTTTTTATAATGTGTGAGGAACTTGCAGACTTGGGTACGTCTGCTGATTCTAACATGATGTGAGAGACCTTCTGAGACAAGACCCTTAAAGTTGCTGAGGGTTGTGTTGGTGTTGCTGGTGTGCTCAGAAGGAGGTGTTTCATCTCACAGAGCACACTGGAGATTAACAAAAGAAGTCAAGGAGGAGGCTGTATGGCATATCCGGTCTGTGCCAGTACACATCATCTCATCTGACTGGTAAATAGTATACTGGTTGTCCCTATCTGGAAAGGGAAGGGTGATCGCTTGGATTGCAGCAGCTACAGGGCGATAACACTGCTCTTGGTGCAGGGTAAGGTCCTTCCTAGGGTCACTTGTGTCACGCTTGCCTGCCAGCGACCAGAGCAGTCTGGTTTTACACCTAAGAAACTCTACCATCTACCACATCATGGCAGTGAGACTTCTCATCAAGCGAAAAACGCAAATTTTGGCATTTTCTTTGCTGGTTTTGTTGATTTTCATAAAGCATTTAACTCAGCTGATCGAGTTGCCCTGTAGAACATTCTGAGACTTCACAGGATCCCTCCAAAGTTGCTGGATGTCACGGTGGCTTGTGTACCAGTACAATGAGTGCTGTGCAGAGTGGACACAGAACCTGTAGGACCTGGGGAGTTGCCAGCCGGGATCCCGAGCTGTTTAGGTGTATGGTGGATGCGGCAACACACTGCAACAACGCATGCTACCAAACCAGACCTGACCTTAGACAGAAGACATTCGTGAATAATCATTATCCTAATTGATAGCTAGGGATGTATCACAAAAGTAGTAATTACACGTGGAGACATTTAATTGCAGAAGGAATTCTTGAGTTTGACTTTTTTCCCACCTGTATAAACACTCCTATGACATTATGGGCTTGATGAGTTGTGAATCAGATGCAGTGATAAGGATGAATTACGCATGTTGTTTATCATACTGCTAAAGAGAAAAAAATGGATGGAATTAGAGATTAAATTTGTGCCTCAGTTTTTGCACCCCCTACTTCAGGTTTCATCATGAAGCACATATAAGAGGAATTTAGGAAATTAGATTTATTAATTGCAAAAATGTTTTATATTTTGTGTGCATGTTATTAATATATACAGTATAATAAGAACTCATTCTGATTATCTAAACAGTACTAACTGTCTTGTGCTTGTTTTTTTTTTGTTTGTTTTTTTTTAAATGTATCCATACCAGAGCTGTAAAGTACTTGAGTAATTTGACTTGATTACTGTACTTAAGTATTATTTTTGGGGATTTTTACTTTACTTGAGTTAAATTAAAAATGAGTACTTTTACTTTTACTTAATTACATTTTTAAAGAAAAAAAAGTACTTTTTACTCCTTACAATTTTATTTACAGTCAAAAAGTAAATCATTTTAAAATACTCATTTTTGGAGATCACTTCATTTTATTTTCCCTTGCTAACAAACCAATTGAATTGCACTGAATCCCAGTTTAATTAAAATGTTATTCATTGTGCCAATGAGATTCGTTTTCACATTCTATGAAATTAGTCAGACATGTTCATTTGTCCTTTGGAAGTGACATCATGTCACATCAATCACCACAATGCACAGCACCTTGACCTGGAAATTAGAGAAATTATAACATTCAATCAGTTGAAGAAAATGGAGGAAGGACATGATTCAGTAGCGACCACAGTCCAAAATCAGCCACAGGGTCAAGAGCACCCATGGCCGTACCTTAGCGAATTCTTAGCGAAATCACCTTTTGCTTAAGTTAAATCAGAGGTTTTACAACTTTGAGTTGCATGTTGCATATTTGCATTAGGTGTGCCTTGTCATATAATTAAATGGTTAAATCTAAACAGTTCTAAAGCAGGATAAAACCTTGTACTGTATGTGGTTAATTTACTTCATGTTTTTAGAGATTAAAAATGTAAACAAGAATCTCTAGTTTTCATTCTTACTTTTACTTTTTTAATACTCAAGTACAATTTTAATGCGGTACTTTTTTACTTTTACTCAAGTGTGATTCTGGCCGAATACTTTTACTTTTAATTGAGTAAAATTTTCACTCATTACTTGTACTTTCACTTGAGTAACATTTTTGAGTACTTTTTACACCTCTGTTTATTCAATAGAAATGTAACATTCAATATAAATTTAACAAGGAAGTACCTGAAAATGGTTCTGGTTGCAATACCTGCTTTTGACCACAGACTGTAACTGAGCTCAGAACCACAATGGATGTGATGTTTTTTTTTACTCAGAATTAATCATAATTTGAATTGTTTGACAAAAGAATTAGAAGAACTTTTAAAGCAAAGCTCTCTGCTATACTGTAGATGAAGACCAAAAGCAGGCCCCCGTATAGACCCAACAATCTGGACCGAAAGGTGATTTTCCGAGGTGGGGGGGGAGTTTAATTAATCTTAAGCCATACTCTGGTGTCAGAAATGGCACTGCACAATGGGCTGCATCGGCCATGTTGAGCAATGCATCCTCTGGTAGGCCATTATCTGCAAAACTTTTCATCTTGCTTGTACCCTGAAAGGTTTTGGGAAAAGGCCTTCGTTTTTTCATAATCCTCTTGGCCTTATCCATATTTCATGACGTGAGCTATGAAAGCCATGAAAGCGTCTGAGACTAATCCACTGCTGGATATTTAGTCCCAGATTAAAATCGCTCGCTTCATTGCTTCCTAATTCTGTTCCTGTTCCATGCAGGTACGAAATGCCCACCAAGGATGTAACATGTATACATGTCTTGTACTGTATCGCACCGTTATTCCCACAGTTATTTACTTAACTTCTATAACCATAAGCAGCAATACAGCATCCTTTGATCATGCATTGGACACTCAGCAGTGGATAACTAATGTCTCTTTGACACATCAGTACAAAATGTTTCAAATAAACAGATGCAAGAATAACATGCAAATTCATATTAACTGACTCCTGAATAAAAGCACTGACTAATAATATGTAAAAAGAAATACAGACTCCTCATAATTGCTGCCAATATGTATAATTTTGCTGGTAAATTATGGAAACTAAATGGCAAAAAGTAGCTATTAAGCAAGCACAATATGTGAGATGTAAAACAATAATTTCTGTCTGCAAATTTACTACACCAATAAACAACTTTTGAGTTCAGTAAGCTTGCTTTCATTTCTCATTCGAAAAAAATAACTAGTATGAAATTTGTTTCCTAACAGGTTCTGGTCTTGTAGAAAGCGATCTGAGATCAATATCCACGGTTAGCGAGTCTATGAAATCGTCATGTAGGTTAACAGGAGCTCAGTTATAGGTAAAAATACAAAGAGAGTTCGGAAAGAATTCAGAGCACGACTCATGCTAAATTCAAATCATTATCTGTAAGCTGGCTGAGAAGACAGGCAACATTCTACAAAACAGCGATAGTCAAAACAGAAGCACAGCACTTAGACAAGTAGCTGATTGAATGCTGCTTTTATATAGGCGAGGAGGCGTGACCATCTTTGGTGTGTCTGTAGGGTGTGTGGACCAGAGGCTGCAGTGTCACAAAGCCACACCATGAAAAACTGAATTAAAATATACTATTTTAATATTAAAATATAATATACCTTATTAAGGATCCCACTGGGGATCTTGACATCTTGATGTAAGCTGCGGAGGACTTTTTTTTTTTTTCTTACGTATCTCATTTTCAAACTGCTGTAATTAAATTCTAAATAAAAATTCTGAAGGCAAATATACTGGTAAGTTCCAGGTGCTTTCTAGCTAATCTAATACTGTCAAGTAAAAAGTATTCGGAATCCTACATGGGCAGGAGCTATGACATCTGGAGTCACCTCTTCAGCTGCTGTTAGGTTATCAACATTATAATTATAACATATAAAGGCATAGAATATAATGACCCTTCACATACATCGTCAGGGTGTGAATACCTTCGATTTGGCGGACAGGGGGAGGGCACCAGTGTCTGCATTAGACATTGCCCATTTAAATTTATTTTTCCATTTTGGGGGACCTTAGTGCTGTACATGAAACCAGCAGCAGCGGGAGCTTTTTCTACATCACAGTGGGTACAAAAAGAAAAACAAACTTCATATAATACCATTCATTCACAAAGACACCACATTCTTAGGATCAGATATCCTTCCTGGAACTGGCTTTATTTACATATTTAAAAAATTAATTTTGTTGTTTCCAAATAGGCTTGGATTCCTATATTAATTATTTGATGTTGCCATAAAAATTCATTCTTATATTCTGCACCATTTCCTTTGCATTTGAGCACTCCTGCGGCTGGCAAGATAAGGCACGTTTGCAAAAAAAAAGAATTATTTATACGTTCTTGGAAATCAATAAAAAGAAAACAGCTTGGAATAATAATTATTGCCCTCATGCAGTACAAAATCAGATTTACACCTTTTATGTAATGTTACTATAAGTAGTAGACATGCAGTCGTTTATTATTACATATATGTGTATAATTTTGACTAAGTTTATATATCCCAATATTTTCTCAAACTTTACAGTCTTTTGCTTTGATGGCAGCATTGCAACCAGTTTCCACAAGTAGCTACATTTCGTCAACAGTAGGAAATACTATAATACTGGGTACCACAGTAGTTGGCTGCCTTGGTCTTACTCTTTGATCCACGTCATCCGAAACAAGCTCTGTAAGGTTCAGGTGAGGAGATTGTGTGGGCCAGGTCAACTGTCACAGCACTTCATCTCTTTCTTTGTTCACAAGATAATGCTCACTATACTGTATAACTATATGGTTGCTACCTTGTTGAAAAGCAAAGGGCTTTCAGTATGTGCCTTCAGACGTTTGCCTGGTACTGTATATAGATTCAATTTATACAGCAAACATGGGTGTACTTAAGTATAAGTCATTCCGAGGTTTCACTCCAAACCTTCAAATAAATCATTTATCCATGGTTTCCCTCGTGGGGTTAAGGGTTATGAAGCTTATAATGATATGTTTTACCTCTCAGTAATGAACTGACATTTCTGACAGAAGCATATAGGATCAGATTTTATTTATAGCTGTCTTGATATTCCCCCATGATTGAAAGAGCTTGGTAAAGGAAATGCACGGAGTTATTAACCTATTGAAAGTACGGAAATTCATCAATTTCATTTAATCTAGTCCTAGTCGAGTCACATTGCAGTTCTTTTGAGCACTGTTCTCGTTTGTAAGGCTTTCAATGGGAAACGTCTTCAGCGGGAAACATTTGTACCTTTTGTTACAAGTAGCAATTTTGTAAGGCTTTCCCACCGGAACACACCAACTTAAATACAACTGACGATCTCATTGCCGATATTGAGCTTCATTTAGAAGGCAATGGACAATTTGTGCAATTTAATATATGTGCTGCTGCAAATTGTATATAACTTATTAAAACATATGTTGTTGCTTACCCTTGCTTGCCATGGCTTGCTACAAAGGCAGGTACATCAGATGAAAAGGCTGCCTTGGGTATGTCCTTCGAGAACGGAGTATTTTAGTAGCCAATATCATAAAAAGTTCCACTGCTGATTAAGGCAAGCTGATTCATGGAGTATCTTATGATTTTCAACAGACTAATTTAGTTTTCATCATATATTTCTGCAATTCTTTTAACATTTATGAGCTCAGTGGATGTCACATAGCTTTGTTTTGATGACATTGCTAATGACCTCACAGGCGGTAAGTAGCTGAATGTAAAACAATTATAACTTGAATACCAGTTATAATCGAATTTAATGCAACCATCAGCATGCGCAACTCCAACATGTGGTTCTGCAGTGGCTAATGATATGTCCTCCTGGCTCAAGAGAGAAAAAAATCTTTATATTGTGCACAGTATCCATGAATATTAAAATATAAATGTTAAATTAAAAAAATAAATTAACTCGTCACAGCTATAATTAACTTGATAACTGTCCATCTGTTTCTTAGAGCATTGATAATAAAATTAGATAAACTCATTTATTTTTTGTTTGCCGGAGTGCACCGATTACTGAACCTTAAAGGGATCAATGGCAGAATGTCACATTGACTGGGATATGTGACCCTTTCCTAGGCAATAGATTTACACACTTTGGAGTATCCATCCATCCATCCATCCATCTTCATTCAAGTTGAACAGGTTTGCAAAGGGGCCTGGGGTGGGGGAATGCCCTGGATTTCTTGCTAGTCCATCTCCAAGCACATGCATGCATAAATGCAAAGGAAAATACACCGTACAGCAAAGATGTTATGCTTTGAAAGGAAACTGGACATGTTCGGGGGCTCAGCGTCTCCCTGGGTAGCAGTATCGCCTCATAAGTCACTATGTTTTTCAGGATGTCTGCTTGACCGTACTGCTGTCCTCACACACCCGTGTCACTTCACCTACCATTGCTGAAGATCAGTTCCAACATTAAGAGCAGAAGTACGGAGAATGGTAAAAAAATATCCCTAGATGTCGCTATTGCCCCGCCCCTAATATCACAGATGCTTCGGCTGCATCCTCGCCCTATGAGAACAATCCCATGATTCACTGTGTCCCAAGTCCGTTCTTGGGAGGCATATTAGCAAGACCGGTCTTGCAAAGGCCACAAGTAAGATATTGGCATTGTTGGTATTGGGAATCGCCCTCTGTTTTTGAGGGTTGGAACCCTTCCCCACTCTGTATGTGGTTGTTCTCGTTTAGCTTTATGGATTTTCTATCTAAATATATATTTTTTGTAGTAAAAATCGGCATATCTAATTTGGGAGCAATGTGAGCATGTGCCCTGTGATGGACTGGCAGCCAATCCGGAGCGTTAGCCTATCTTGTGCCCTGGAGTTCTAACCACAAGATAACCCACACACCATGACCCTGTACTGGATGTTTGCCAATGACAAAATTAAGATCCATATTAATCTTTTTGACTTGAAATAGGCCTAACCAGCCCATTGAAAAGATCAGATCAATCATAAATAGATGGACAGAGAAAGAAAAGAGCAGATGGATGGAAAAAAACTATAATAAACAGAAAAATTTATCTTGTCAGTAAATTCTTGGTTGATGTTCTCCATATGCTTTCACCAAACACAAGGCTTTTCATCCGAAGGCCCTGTCTCCAACCTCCATGCAATGTTGAAGAGCCATATCAGCCAAGACAGCCGAACAACAGCAAGAACTTTCAGGACCTCAGGTGAAATCCCATCCACCCCCAGAGCCTTACTGTACCACTGAAGTTTTTTGAATTCTTTTTTTTTTTTTTTTTGATACAGTGACCTCTCTGTTGGGTAAGTCCTCATCTGAGTCTTCCAGCTCTACTTCCTCCAAGGAAGGTATATTAATGAGATTCAGGAGATCCTTAGAATACTCCTTCTACCACCTGACTACTGTATATCCCCATCTGAGGTCAATAGTTCTCCATCCCTGCTGTAATCATCATGGCTAAAGCCTTGGTTCCCTACCCAGAATAGCCTGATAGTTAGCCAGGATCTTTTCAAGGCCAACCGAAAGACCTTCTCCATGGCCTCACCAAACTCCTCCCACACCTCAGTTTTTGCTTCAGTGACCACTATTGCTGAACCATTGCCAACCTTTCACCCCAAGTATTGCGCCTCCTGCATGTGAACCCAGATCATGGGCATAACTTTACAGGTCTGGGTCCCCTAGTCTTACATCGATTCTTACCAACCTGAAGGGAGAGGATTCAGTTTCTAAAGCTCCTTAGCAACGTCCAGTAAGAACGTATCCTGATGAAGTTTTCCTCGCTGGAAAGAGGTCATAGGGGAACATGAGGTCCCAGTTGCCCTTGTCTTTGTCCATCCACCTGTCACAAAGGTACAAGGGGTTTCAAAAACGGAGGCAGAGATCCAAAAAATAGTGTGGACCAGAAAAGGGTTTTAATAAAAGTAGAATCAGAGAACAGGACACAATAACTGGGACACAGAGCAGCCAGACTAATATAAAACTAAGGCAACAAGGAGTATTGCATGGCAAACACAGAGAGCAAGGAGTAGCACAGGTAGGGAAGGCTGCTGGTTCAACGTTCACCTGACTCCCATATGGCAGGAAGCACATACAGAATTATGCAGATCCTCATTCATCACCTTCCAAAGCATCTGCATCAAGGTCTGGTTGGCCTACTCACCCAGCTCATCAGTTTGAATGTTGGACAAAGATCTGGGATTGCATTATAGAAGGTGGAATAAAGTGGTAGGCCATGGACCTGAAGACAAACGGGGTTACCTGGTCATTATTTCTTTAGAGATACACACCTTGGTAGCCAAGAGGAAGATTGCCTGTGCAAAAAGGTGAGGTGACTTCATAGAGAGAGACCATACATTACATAGTTCACCAGCACCAGGGCATATTTATGTCCCATGGTGGATATTGGAGTCTGTCATACCCTGTCCGATACGCTTTGACCAGCAGGTAGCTGGCCTTCCTGTTTTCTCTTCCATCTTGTCCCTTAGCCTATTCCCCAGATCGCCTAATAGCTCAGTGGGTTGGCCAAGGGCCAGTCTCACCTGTTTATTTGAATGTATTGTTTTTGTTTCCCTAGTGTTTGTTACTTTGCTTCCTGGATTTCGGTTTGCCCAACTTTGGTCCTGTTCACTTCCATTTCTGCTTCCATGTTACTTATCCTACTGTCGCAATTTTCAGTTCAGTGTGTGATTAGTGTTTCGTACTTTCAGTGTCTGTTGGACCTAGTCTTGTGTTCAAATGTGTTGTTGCTTCTCTCTTTGGTTTTTATCGTTCTGCTCCCAGTGTTGTTCCTTTCCCCTAGTTGTTGCCTTTTGATCTTTGGTGTTCTTGTTTTCCCCACCTGGCCCCTTTCTTCTGTAGTTTCCCCAGTGTGTTCAGCTTCTCCAGTAAATCCCTTTGTCTTGGAGCTTTTAAGTGGATCATCACCTTTTTTCCCCATCTGTGCCATGCCAGACCACAACACCTAAAATATTAATCCCAAGTCATTCAAAGGGCATCTCAATGATGGGAACCAGGATTAATATCCCAGGAGGAGGTAGTCAGGACACCTTTGACAGAAGCATCCATGCCTAATCAATGTAAGTGGTCCCTAATGTATTCCTTTCTCCTCGGTGCCGTCCCTGGGGGATGGATATGACCAAAGTGCATAACTGCATCCATTTTGGTCTTTGAAACCACCAGCATGTTGGTTGCCTCCTTCCATCAAATGATCACAAACTAGAGGAGTTTATTGTCAATGATAAAAGTCTGCTGCAGAAACTTCTCCTTTCCTGTTGGTACCACATCAAGCATTGCTATCTGTTTTCAGCAGCGGTGGAGGTAGTTCTCCTTCGCTGTACCTGTGCCTGTTGATATTGATGAGCTCATTTGTTGATGGTGCTCCCAGAATCAAGTACCTCCATAGCATAGTCTCCCTGGAGTTTGACCTTGAAGACTAGGAAGTTCCAGGGGGTCTTCTCAAGTACAATATACCCCACCATCCAGGCCATGGATCCTATACATCATGCTTCTGTGTTATTGGACACTAGTCCCTTATAAAACAATTCTGGACTCCAGTATGAAGGCTTATGAGGCTTGATGCTCTACATCTGGCTCCTGTATTTGATCCCTCTTCCCCAGAGAGGACCTGGTTTTCTCATGCCTTTCCCTTCATGGGATGTGGTGGGGGCCATTAGCCCGATGATTGTCAGTAGGGCATCTGGCATGGCCCAGACTTTGCCGTCCATGGGCACCAACTCCACAATGAGGACAGCTGTATGTTTCCCCGGCTTCGATCATCAGCAGGTGTTGTTGAGGAGATGCTGATGGGATGTTTGAGGTATATTTCTATTCATTGATCCTTTGTGCTGCCTGGGCTGGGGCTAATCCCATCCAGCACAGAGTCTCCCACTTTAGCAGGGGATTCTGACTTGCTTCTAGATGTCGGAGCTCATAATAAGTTTGGTGAGCCTCTCCTATAAGGAAGGGAGCAAGATTGTTACTCCATTCTTCTCAGTCCCACCCTTCTCTGCCATTGAATACCTCAAAAGCATTGAGGTATGCCTCAGCTTTGTTAGAATACCCAATGCACTCCATTGTCCCTCTAGTACAGGGATCCTCATGCCCACCAACTTCGGTTGCCAGGTAATGTGCTCTGTCAGCACAATCACATGTCACGTGCTGCGGTTGCCAGGTAATGTGTTCTGTCAGTGCAATCACATGTCACATGCCAGGGCACCAGTCATTCATCCAGTCAGGATCCTCGATTGGAGAGAGAAAGAAAGCCAAGCAGAAGGGACACAGAAGAAGAGATCAACAAAGCTGAATGTGAGTTATGGAACATGCCGGTATCCTCCACCAGTGCAGAGATCCCTGGGAAAACACAAGCAGGTGGGTCCAGCATGTCCCCCAAGAAATGCAGCATTTATTATTAACTGGGACTATAAGGATGGAGGGAAAAAGGAGTGTGGTGATGGATCGCATGGTCCGGCAGGATCCTGCTGGGGTTTAGCTTCATCCGTGCCAGTGTGAGCGCTGCAAAGCTATGGCTGGGTGTGAGGCACTAACCAGACACTTGCCAACCAGCTTCTGAGGGAGCCTTGCTTTTAACTCCTGAGGAAGCCTTTCCAAATGTGAGCCAGGTGGGATCTTTTAGGGGTGTAAGATTAGGCTTAGGACGCCTCTTGACAGCTGGTCCAAAACAAAAGTGCTGACGTTTACCCAGGTGTCGGCTGTCCGTGGCGGTGACGAAGTTTGGCCCCCATTTCTATTGTGTCGGTTCCGGCTGTTGGTCAATGTTCTGGAGGCGATGTTGCTACAGCGCTCATAAGTTTATTGTCAATAATTCTTTGTAGCTGGATGCATTTGGATGAGTGATTTAGTTACTTGTGGAATGTAAAAAAAATATATTAATGGTTGTTACATGCTAAATCTTTTTGAATGTTATGAAATAGAGGGTGACAAATCAAATGGATAAGTATGGTGCTGATCACCAAAAATATTATTTACGTAAAATAATTTCTCAGCATTATATAAAATGCATAATATATAAATATATAAAATGTATAGACTGAATTAGGTAGAAAATGAATGATTTTGTGCTCAGACATAATTGTGTAGAGCTTGGCAAAGAATTATAGATTATAAATTATAATAGCCATGAATAATATTCACATAGCCTTCAGTAACTGTTTCATTGCTGTAAATGAAGACTAACGATCATTTGCAAAACTGTACTTGTGCTATCAGTTTTTTTTTTTGCTTTTACATTTTTATGGTCTGTATGATCACAGTAAACAATGAACGTGATGATTGACAGAACAAACATGCGGCCGATTTTGTTTAGCATTATAATCCCGCCAATGCATACTGACACCTTTTCCCAGCTGGGAGTAAAGTGCTGTACAGAGTGTAAAAAAATGATTGCAGTAAAAGCTAATTACTATAGATGGAGCTTTTTGCTTGTCAAAATAAACAAGCGGCATGTCGTGGTTATATTCTATATATAGATAGTTTATAAATAAATATAAATAAAAATAGATTTTACAGCAACATTCACTTACATCTTTGGCCATTAGTCTTTTCAAAAAGTGCTATTTCGACTTTGATAAACAGACTCAATGAAACGAAGAGTGTGAAATATGAGAAAAGTGAAAAGTTTGGGCTCTGGCAAGATATTTTATCATGATATTCTTTTCATATCAGTCAATATTATTACTTTGTTATTTCAAGGCTCCGTTGTTGCTTAAACGTCCCTTAGGATTCCCCGTAAACAGACTCTGAACATGAAAAGGACAATAAACTGAATGGACTACAAAGTGAAATATAATATTATTAAATAAATCACGGGAAAATAAACATTCTTGTTGTAGGGTGCAATACAGTGTTGTTGTATATTGTTTTTTTATTTAGCTTTTATTTTTATATTACTGTCAATTTTCATTTGAAAGCTACTTTGGTTTTAGCTAGTTGTCAGTGTGGCCTCGTTTTTTTTACAGATATATTTCTTTTTAGTTTTTAAATATTTGAATTTCAATTTAAGTTTTAGTAACTTGAATTCTATGGATAGATTGAAATTTATACAGCTATTTAATGTGTCTTTAGAGAATCCAACTTGAATGCATACAGCATATCATGTACTCAAAATGGGTAAAGCATGTTCTACTTATCTATATAAAGGACATCGAAGGACATTATACTGGATTACATTTCCTTGAATAATTTTCATCAAGGTGGGAAAATTATTCAAATCATAATTTTAACTTGCGCAATACCTCCATAGATGCCACTAACACAGTTGCTCTACTGGACAACCGTGGCCTTTGGTCAGTAGCTCATGTCATGGTGCCCAACCTTCACCGGGTGTTTCAACCCCTAACCGCGACACCCTCCAGTTAGCAGGTCAGCAGTAGAGGCTACCCATAAGCTTCAGGCCTCCAGCTTCTCTCCTCTCCTTCATGCCAGAGTAAACAAAAGGCTCATTCTACTGCTTCCCTAGTCCTGCACACATCTGTTTTTCATTCATTCCCCTGTACCCAACTTTGACAGCCATGTCTGCCACCCTTTCTCGCTGTACTTCTGGATGAGACCTTGGTACTTCAAGACCTTCCTCTCAACATTTAATAGGATGTTGGGGTATATCTTCAGGTGTGTGGAGTTTAACTCAAGGGAGGTGATGCTAAGATTATACAATTCCATGGTGAGACCTCACCTAGAATATCGTGTGCAGGTTTGGTCGCCATATCTTAAAAAGGACATTGCGGCCTTAGAAAAGGTGCAGCGTAGGGCCACAAGAATG
>JAABNX020000002.1:8480015-8516717 GCA_015163995.2 Mormyrus lacerda | reverse complement strand
GTTTGGATGCTGTTCAACCAAATAGTTACTTCAGCATTAGTTCAAATACAAGAACTCGTGGCCATAGGTGGAAATTAATGGGGGAACATTTCAAACTAGATTTAAAGAAGCACTTCTTTACGCAGCGTGTAGTCAGAGTATGGAATAGTCTTTCTGAAAACGTAGTGCAAGCTGAATCCTTAGGTTCCTTTAAATCAGAGCTAGATAAGATTTTAACAACTCTGAGCTATTAGCTAAGTTCTCCCTAAGCGAGCTTGATGGGCCGAATGGCCTCCTCTCGTTTGTATAGTTTTTATGTTCTTATGGGCCTCGTCACAGTCCTCTTGCCATGGGACACTCGATTCCACAAGGATGACCTTCCTCGTCCACTCTGATCAGATAATGATATTAGGCCTCAGCGATGTTTGGACGATAGGGGGGAAATTCAACTTCCTTCCCAAGTCTATTCTCATCTCCCACCTTTGAGCCTTCTGGGGGAAGTTGGCTCTGGTCCTCCTTGCAGTTCATGGCCGGTCCCCTGCCCCGGATCAACTACAAAGATGTTGCTTGCGGCCTGTGTGACTGTTGTGGTCTCTCCCTCGCCTGCTCCGAGATTTCTGCCAGAACCGTGAGCACCTAATCGCGCTGCCACCTGTACCTGCCCTGGGTGAGAGCCACGTGGCACCCAGCCAGGGTATGGGCAAGTGTGTCTTTCTTCCCACACAGTTTGCAAACTGGGTCCTCCCTCTGTGCCCCATATTGCCAGATTTGCAGGTGATGGCCGAGTGTCGTACACTGTCCGCATGAGGAAGGATATACGGCTCATGAGACTTTCCTTTCTGGAAGATCCCATTTAGTCCAGATTCCCATGGTTGCTAATTCCATAGCCTTTGCCTTCCGTGCTTCTCCCCACTGATGCTGTTTTTCTACCTGGACCGCTTCCCTCCTCTCCTCTGTGCTTGCCTTACGCCACTGATGGAAGTGGGTATCTCCCAGTTCCTGCCGGCCTGTGCGTGGCTTCCCAATGATGTCCTTCAACTTCAGAGAGCTTTCGTTCTGCCTTATTGCCACGTCCTCCGCCCACCCGTCTGTTCTCGTCATTCCGCAGCACCGTTGACCAGCTCGTCTCTGGAGTATCTGAGCATCGGTGTGGCTCTTTGTAAACAGTATTCAAAAATGGTAATGAAAAGTATTTGACATGCGTGTTTATTTCAGTTCGTTTTGGAAGCAATACTTATAGCTTTTGTTCAGTTGTACTTTTTCAATTTTATTTTTATATCTTATTTAATATTTTATGAAATTGTTTTCATATAATTTTAGTTTTTGTTAATGATAGGATGTAACACCAGAAAACATAGACAGTACAGATTATTGCTGGGATGCTGCATTTTGAACCAGTTTCGTATCTGTGGAGACTCTCCATTCATTTCTAGGGGAAAAACCCTAATCCCAACAATGGCAACCTTAATCCCTACTCAGCCCTAACTTTAAGTAACTGTAAGTAGCCAAACAAAATAGACTTTTGGCATTTTTGTTAGTTTTTTGATTGCTTTCACAGATTTTTTATAATGTTGAGTTTCAATTTTTAGAATTTAATAGCACAAAAAACTTACTGTGAGCAGCAGTTCTGTGGATGGAAATGCCTGTTTGATAAGGGGGGAATGGGCAGACTGGTTTGGGCTGACAGGAAGGCTACAGTACCATTCAGTACATCGGCGGTGAGCAGAAAAGCATCTCTAAAGGTACAAAACATCAAACCCTGAGGAGAAGAGACTACGACAGAAGAACACATCAGGTTGTAATCCTGTCAGCTAAAAACCAGAAACTAAAGCTGCAGAGCGGACCAGCTCACCAAAAAACGTATAGCTGAAGACTGAAAAAACATCACTTAGTCTGATGAATCTAAATTTCTGCTGCTACGTGCAGAAGTTCAGCTTTGGATTCCAATCTTGGAATTTGGCCCGAACAGCAAGAATCCACAGACCTAACCAGCCTTGTGTGCTGATGCTAATCATGAGAGGAATATTTTCCTGACATACATTTTGCCCCCTAATACCAATCAAGCATCGTTTAAATGCTGCAGCATATTTGACTATTGGTTTTGACCAGGTGCACCTTTTTACGATTAGAATTTGCACATCTTCTTATGGCTATTTCCTGCAGGATAATGCATCATGTCACAAAATATCAATCATCTCAGACAGTTTCCATGAACATGACATGAGTCCAGTGCACTTCACTGGCCTCTGCAGTCACCAGTTCTGAATCCAATAGAGTACCTTCAGGATACCAGTGGAACGCCAGATTTGCAGTATGAATGTGCGGCTGACAAATATTCAGCAAATAAGGGGTGTAAGCATGTCATCCTGAACCAGAATGCTTAAGGGGTTTTTCCAGAACCTTACTGAATCAATAGTGTGAAGAATCCAGCCTGGGGTCCCACCCAGTATGGGAGTGGTGTTCTTAGTAAAGTGGCTGATGACTATATATCCACTATGCAGAAAGACATAAACATATGTGTGTGTGTGTGTGTGTGTGTGTATGTGTGTGTGTGTGTGTGTGCTTCAGTTAAATCCAATACATATCCATATATTGTCGTTACCAAAATGCCATTATGAAGCTTATACACAAATTAACTCAGATTAACTAGTTTAACAATAACAATAATGCAGTCATACAGTCTATGATATGGAGAGAATAATAATGAAGCACAACTGGAAAGGAACTGCTCAAATTTTAGATCTAATTTAAGTGTTCTGTGTGTGTTGTCAAGGCAACGGCAGCAGCATGGTATATGGTACTCAGTCCCAAATTTGACAATGTCTTTGTTTTCTAAATCAGTGCTCTGTCAAATATGGAAGCATCTGCTTCCATCCCATTGGCTAGCTTTTCTCTTTGCAATATTTTGTTGCAGATAATGTGCGAGTGCCGTGCGACAACAAAATGCAACAAGATAAGGCTTCGGCAATCGCCTGCTTGGTCAGCTGATGGTTACGCTGTCAACAACAGTACTGTATTCGTAATCTGGAGCGATGATGACTTCATAGGCTTAAATAACTCATCTTTCATGCGTTGAGAAGAAGACAGTGCTCAGTGTAGTGGATAAGGCAGAGAAAAGGATGAGCCATAAAATATGCAGTATAGAGGTAAAGGGAACATATACAGGTGAACATATAAAGGACATGTTATTACTGCGAGACATGATGAAAGAGAGATGATTCACATAGCAACTCTGACAAAACAGAGTTCTATTAACGTACAGAACACAAAGGGAGAATCATAAACCAAAGGGACCATGAGAGGGCAAAAGAAAACTGATAAAACAGAAACTAAAGCTGGGAGCAATGCCAGAATACTGTGCAATACCAAAGCAAGGGAGGAGCACAAGAACCTGCAATAACGTGCATGGGATGACAGTACCGACTACACTTAACAATGACACAGCTAACGCAGGCCAACAGCCACAATGACCGACTGAGGAGCAGAACAAAAGCAGGCATTTAAATACGCTAATAACAAGACTAGACTAAGCACATGTAAGAACCATGACCAATTAATCAATCACAAGGGATGCGGGGCAACAAGGAACAGGTGGAGGCAGTCAAATGCAGAAAAAGGCCAAACACCTTGAGTGACTAAAACAAGGAAAACTGAACATGGAGGAAACAGGGAGTAAAAAACAAGGGGCTGTAACCAAAATACAAGAACACATGATAAACCAAGTAAAACCACAAAATAAATGTTAGAAAACAACTAGTTGAGGCCACTGGGCAGCCTCAAACCCCAGCAAAAAAGGGAATGGCGATGGTAGTCAACTACTTAGCCCATTAAGCCATACAGCAGCCCTGGGAGTTGGTAAACACAGTAGGGTAACACTAAATGAGGCAATGCCCGATGGGCACCAACCTCGACATATCAGTACTTACCTACTGTACACATAGCAGGTCAACAGCATGGACAGATGACTAAGCCAAATCACTTGCCTACAGTAAAGTCTAAAATATTAAGACCAATGGGGTATCCCTCAACTTGCTTGTATTTTTGCCAATTCACAGTAAGTGCTACTATCAACAATAATTCTTGTTTGGTTGTTAATAAATATTTATCAGCCTTCGCTAAAAAGCTTTGCCCAAAGTTGTGTCAGGTTTGGATACTGGAGCTGTGAATCCCAAGGGCTGATACAAGGGCTTGGGCTGAACTAAGTAGCAGATTGTGTGACCTGAAAAAGGCATAAAATACGGCTTCTCTGGTGAATTGCGATGCCACTTCATAGAAAGAACTTATTATTCCACAAAAAAGTAGTGAAAGCATAGGTAGACATACACTTCGCCTTCAGAGAAATGCTAGAGTTATATGGTCGGTGAATACTGTGGGCTGGTGATCCATGTTCTACATGTGCTTCTTGTAAGGTAATATTGATTTTCTTTTGCATTTGATTCACAACTGGGTGGATGTGAAGAAGAAGAAGAAGAAGAAGAACAACAAGCATAAATTCAAAAGAAAATCAAGTTCGGATTGCCTTCAATCACATATGCCTTTCTTTAAATTATTCAAAATATGTACTCCTAAAAAAGAGAACTAAATCCACCCATCCATACTCCAGCCATCTTCCTGATCAGGGATGAGCTGGGTGGGGTGGGGTGGGGTGTCTGGGCTTTCCAAAGCAGCTCGGTCGGGGGTATGACACAGAAAACAGGAAAAGAAATCTCTCCTTCCTAAAGATGAAAGTTGCAATACTTGTAATACCAATAGTATGTTGTTTGTTCCTTATTTAACGTTAACAGTATATTAGCTAAAGCATAAAGCCGGTTTAGTTAGCAGACTATCATGCTTTGTTACTACCATAAAGGAATATATAGTGCAATTGGTCTTGCATAGTTTGCATGAAGCAATAGAAGTTCTTGAAGTTTTGCATAAATTCGATCATTTTGCATTGGAGTTTTTTCTTTAAGTGATTTTTTTTTTTTTTTTAAACGACTAAGATATAGCTGTGTGCCAATATGCACAGTGTTGCGGATATAGTCTGTGGGATATGGGAAAGCTGGAAAAGCTGTACTCCTGAGATAAACGGAGTACTGTGGGGCTTCACTGCCAGCAAGTCTGATCCAGATCCCAGCACCGGCTCTCGCTTTGACCTGCTGCATACCCAGCAGTCCCAATTCCCTCACATATGAAAATGATGTTCAAGAAGAAAACATTGCATACTTCTCTTTAATTTTCCTTTAAACAATATTTATTTGTTTAAAGCGGTACGATCTATTTGCTTTCTGTATACATGAAATGAATTATTCTGCACAGTCCATCTGCTTCCTGATCACCTTCTCCAAGGTCACTGGAAATCATGCTAAAATGCAGTGTTGATAAGCTGAAATCATTGTCCAGAAAAAAGAACAATAATTGGCAGCATTCCATAATTATGAGTCAAATATACATTAGTGTCTGTTCTTTTTTTTATTTGCTTAGTTTGCACGTGAGGGTTTTGAAGCTCAAATGAATATCAAAGCCTACGCCACAATGTATCCGTGACACTCGCTTCCAGCAGCTGTGTTTCTACAGAATTACAGCTAAGATTTTAAAATTATGCCAGTTTTACTGCCGCGAGGCTCGATATTTTTATGGCAAATGTAAACCATAAATTGAAAGTAAGCACTGATGACAAAAAAAAAAATCCCTTGAGTTATCTCTCATGCACAAAGGGAGATTAGGCTCAGGAACGGCGGCGCTCTGGTCCTCGTGGAGCTGCTCTTTTGCAGCACTGTGTTCCTTGTGCTGCGTCTTGGGGTATAAATCCCCAGGTGTTCCCTTCTCGCGTCTCCTTGCTGTTTGGTTTTTAATTCTGACGTTAGTGTCATTATCTTTTCGACTGTTCTTCCTGCAGATCCATCGTAGATACCAGAGTGAGCATGTGGAACAAATACACTTATCATGTCAAACACAATTCCCAAAGAAAACTCTTATGTATTGCCATTAAGTTACAGTTTATTTAATTTTATTTTTAAAATATTAACTTTAAATGGAAAGCACGTAAGGTCCCTGAAATGCCATTCCAGGTTGAAGATTAATTATAGTTTAAAAATTTGGTCATATTTTTCCTTGTATTGGGATATACATTATAAATTTAGAGTCATCACAAGAGCTTTGGGTCAGGGTACAATGTATTGGGTTGTATTTAGTTATTGATTTCAGTAAAAACTTCCTTGTGTTTTTTTTCTTCTTCAAAACATAGGAAACAAATCGCATGCCTGACTGGCTGCACAACCGCAGGGCAGCATGCTGAGCTGTAAGACAGGCAATTTGTTCACAGCGTTTTGAGAAAAAAACTAATCATTCCCTTGTCTGTCCCTCTGACAAGAACCAAGCATTTCCCAGAATTTTTTGCTCATGTAAGCTATGTTTTTGGTGGAATTTGACATCTCTAGGCATCGTTTTAGGCAGTATAAGCTAATATTGGGTCAAACCACTACATGTCACATTAATAAATGAGAGAAATCAACAGGCATTTTTTTCTTCTTATGCTGTTGGTATGAAATATAATTAGCACCAGTGTGGACAAGCTTGGTGGGTAATTTGTTGCTAGTGATGATAGAAATAAGGTTTCAGAACCCTAAGGGGATGAGTGTTCATTGTCATTCATTGCTTGATTTATCCCAGTGGGAGTCAAATGTAACCAATGAGAAGTAAGTTAAAGCATTTTGTGATTGACAGGGTAAAACATTTGCAGCCACCATGATGGACCACCTCATATTTTCTCCCATCACTATTAATTTCAGGCTTTCTAGGGATTGCTCTGCAGTGAGACAATTACGAGATGTAAAATTCGTAGCTATCAGTAAGTCAAGAGTAACGGGGACCTTGTCAAAAGCAAAAGATGTAATGTTGAAGGCTAGGAATCTATTCTGAAGCAGTCTTGATGAGCGGCCCTATCTGCCTATAACTCAGGAATCCCAATGCGAGAAAGTTTTGCTGTTGAAAAAAAGTTTGCTGGTGGAAGCCTGTCACTGGGATAGTGGGACCAGAATGGCTTACAGCCAAATCAGAAATAGCTAAATTATATAAGATGGCCAGGTTGATCCAGTTTCTGGTCCAGTTACAATTTAGCAGAGTTAGCAGGGCGTTTGATGTTGGATATAATCCTAACATGTCCCTCTAGGTTGAGAATCATATCCTTCGACTATAAATTAGCTAACCATTTGCCACACTTGACATATACTCCTTGGAATATCCGTTTCCGACACGGACTCCTCCGTAAAAAAATCTTGTTTGGGGTTTTGGAGGTAGGAATGATGAAGGTTTATGCAGATTTTTTTGTTCATTTCCTCATCATAAACTGCCAGTTCAGCAACATGGTGCCTGGTTGGGCTGAACTGAGACACCTGCTTATAGCTTATACTGTAGCTGTATACAGTGTTCTGCTGAAGATCAGACATCTCTGCGTGCTACATATGTATGGATTTGTGTTTTTATCCATGCCATGCTGTCTGCATGCTTTTCTCTGATCTTCATTCAGATTTTACTCACATTTCACTCGTAGTGCTATATCTCAGACTCACCTATATGTTGTTCCCCACGGCAGTTAAAGCAACTTCCCAGTTCAGATGAATAATGATGTTCAAAAGCTGTTTGTATGGGCTGGTCGAAAACATCTGCTGCCAAGTACTGTCTGCAAAAAGAAAAAAGAAAAATACTATATTTACTGAGATATAGTTTTTCAGTATTTTTTCAATACTTTACAGAGGACTAAAGTTTAAATCATTCTTAAAAATCAGTCTGGCCCTAGTGATTGATTTGTAATGTACACTGTGCTGGGATGTATCGGCTACACCTGAAATACCTTCAGCTCTTCACAGTAACTGCAACAGTATATAATAAATAATAATAAATAATGCCTGGGAGTTGTGAAGGGGCATGTCATCCCAGATGGATGGAAGTTCCTTTGATAAATATGCTTATTGTGAGCAGAAAGTAAATTAAAAATTCTTTAAAATATTAGTCGAATTAATACACTGACTTAAAAGGTTTTAGTTTACTTTATTTCTTTGGTGAGCCAGGTAGATTTTGTGATTCAGATCAGAGAAATAACTTGGTTTTTGAGAAACGTACAATTTTTTAATATATAATTATTGTAAAAGGTTTGAAATGGGGCTACTTCACATAACACTGGTTGGCAAAGACCTTTTTCACAGAATGACAAAGGGGTGTCTTTTCTGATTTGAAAAATGCACTCAGAATTTTGCTCTCACCCATAGTTCTTCAGTGAGTTTTTTAGGCTATATTGATACTACATCATTCTTTATTAAGAATATTTTGGCATATTTAAAAATATATATTTTATTTCAATTTCTGAATATTTTTCATAAAGGGGCAAAGTACTGTTTTTTTCTGAGTTTACAGGCTGCTTGGACATGTTGAGACAGTCTCCTGATCTTTTTGATACAGAAAAAACGATATCAAGAAATATAACAGGAATTTCCCTGAGGCCAGGTATAGCCGAAAATCATAGAGCCTACCTTTAAGATGAGTCACTTCCACCATGCACATATATGTTGTAAAGATACATATAAAAAAGGTTTAACTGTGTGTCTCTCAAAATCCTTGTACATTCAAATTAGATATGTGAATTCAGCACAAACAATACTGCAAGATACCCCTCTTTTGATGTGTGAAACAAAAAAAATAGAACACACGAATGTAACTGCTGATTGAGTCTTAGACTAGGAAATTTGTGTATGTACTTTTAATTTCATTTGTTATATCATGGACTAGATGACATAAATCACTGACACATCTATTATATCTTTTCATGTCTTGATTCGAAAAATTCTTTGAAATTTTGCTTCCTAATATATTTGACTTGTAATACGTTTGATATGACGCATGAAAAATATCACGAGATTGGATTCCAGCCACATAATTAATTTAAAAAAAAATATATAATATATATCCTTTTCGGGTTGCAGTGAGCATATGGTGTAATGGTATACTCTGCCAAGCCACCAAAACATTGCGTCGCATTCAGACACTAAAGGAAATTTAGATCCGAAAATTCTTCTGAACAATACCAAGTGAGTGAGGGAGAGACGGGCCTTCTGTAAATCTCACCAAGGTTTGGGTTAATTTATATCGAAATGCCTTTGGTTCTCTCCGCAGTGCGTATATGCATTGGGATGCTCGCCTTTATTTTGGCCTCCATAATAGAACCCAAGGATTGATGCCAATCTTGAAACCAGTAATTGCCACATTTGTGTTTGATTTCCTGTTTGGCCCCAGATAAGCTGCTTGTTGAATTCTAAATTTTGTACTCATTAGTATCGCATTGGGGCCATTTATGCTCATCCAGGAATAGTGCACAAAAGGGAAAGAAATCCAAATATGTTGTCATATTACTCCGTCCGCCAGCCCGACTCGCTCACGTTCATGGACCGTGAGAGAAAACTCGACACAATAAGCAAATGATAGCTTTGCACATGCAGAGCCGGGCCAGATTCAATTTGCCACTGCAGAGCTGCAGTGACACAGTGTTACCCACTGGCCTGAAATGCAGGCCCAGCACAGCACCAGTGCTGCATTTCTGTATCATGTAATATGAATGTTGTCTTTATCATTTGACTTAGACATTCTGTGCTGAGTGGTACTGCAATTTTAATGCCATTCCAGCAATTTCACTCTGCTCATGAAAATTAACAGGTTGCGTTTTATTTATATATTATGTATGCATGCATGATGCATGCTGATAATCAAAGTGGATAAGGTCCTGATCGCATTATGTAAAATTCAGTTACTGCCCATTGTATTTTATATCTGGTTGACATTGAATAGCGATATTTCACAGAGAGACACCTTCCATAAATACTGTTATTCATAGGTGAATCATTATGGGTGCAGTGTGTGGCTCGGGGGGCTAGGAAAGATCGGAAGGTCACGGGTTTGAATACCGCGGCTGGCAGACTGATGCTGCCTTTGGACACTTGAGCTTGGCCCTTAACCACCTATTGCTCTAAGGCTGCTGGATAAATAACTACCCCTGTGAACAGACCCCAAACTTTGCTCAAACCGAGAGCAAGATGGGATATGGGGAACGAGTAGCATTACAATGTATTTGTGCAAATGGCAAATAAAGCTTTTTGTTCCATTATGATAGAAAAGCAATAAGTCACTATGGAGCTATTACAAAGAGCATTGTCAAGGTTTTATAGCGATGCCAAAAAATGCAATGTTGTCTGTGCATCTTCTCTGGCTTTTACTTGATAAGATTTATCTCACTGTACAAGAAGAGGAACTCTAACTTGTTTGGGTCGCTTAGATCTTTTTATGCTGTCAAAAGCTCACTTTACAGTAACTTTAGCACCTTTTATGATAGACTATTCACCTTGGCAAATTAATTAATCAGCTACATAATTTAGAGGCTCATACAATGAATGGCCTTATGACCCTATTCAGGAGAAGTGCTTAGAACATGTATTATACAAGGAATGAACCTGTGTCACAATACCTGCTAGCAGCTATAATATTTTAAGAGATGTGGGGAAAAAAAATACCATTCATTTAACACTCACTTACATACTGCATTTTAATAGCGTTTTCAACTGAAATGAAGCAGAAAAGTAATGCAAATTAACAATCCTGCTTCACAGTAATTGGTAAGGAAAACATTGTAAACCAGTTATATACAATGAGATCGCACCATCACCAGTAGTCTGTTGCATGCCCTGGGCGAAGACTTGGCTGGTGTTACTTAACTCAGTAGATGTTACCCTGTGTATATAGTCCCTCTGGGCCACTCAATGCTTCTTTTCTCGTGAGAGAACTGTTGACTCACTCGCTCATCTTTAACTGGCTACATTTTCTGTCTAATTATGGTCGCCTTGCAGAAGTAATCCATCCTATCTTAATTCTCACATGCTGAAGTTAATTCTTGAACGCACCGTGGCTTACTTCTGGTCTTGTGGACGCATTGACGTTGCTGCGTAACAGGTTATCACGTAATTATTCAAGTCTTATTGAGCTGTTAAGCCAGAACAGGTTGAATTTGATATTGCCCAGGAGTCACTGGGTCTTATTTGGAATGTCCTTTGCGGTGCTTGAACACGAGAACGAAAAATAAAGGATTTAGCTTTTGTTGGTATTTATAAGCAAGAAAGTCACCACCGCAAATAATTAAAACCTTAGCCTAAATTAATTAATGCTTTAAACTTCCTATATTTGTCTATATTTCTCATTTCCCCCAGTCATCCCCCAGTTTAGCTGATTCCCGTTCCAGTTCCAGCAGTCTGCCATGTCCCATGTAAATTCCAGGAATAGACCTGCAGTTGGCATATGCTGCTCCGATTCATACCCTCACTTGGTTGTTTGTGCGCTCCCACGCCGCAGGGCACATGGCAGCGTGCAGGACAGCTAGTGCTGATTAGTGGAGTGGTGAATCTCGCACTGCGGGCAATCAGCAGCCTGCCGTCACATAAAATAGCTTGCAGGAGGTGCTTATAGAGTGGCCAGGTGAGATACCCAGAGCGCCTTAAAACCCACCAACCAGTGGTCGATCAGTGCCAAATACATTCTGCCACTGTGGGACTCTGGACCACTGGGTCTGAATGGAATAGTTCTGCTCCACTCTTTATGGGCTGTATAGCTTAACACTCAGGAAGACTTGACTTAGCCTGCTGAGCTGCTCCCAGGCCAGGTTCCATCTCAAAATTAACTTAATTAAGCCCAAAGCCATTATAGAAACACTAGTCTGTTTACAGTATTGTACAGGTACTGCAAAGCTGCACTGCATAAGTGGGTAAATCAGATAAGTTAGAGAACAAGGATAGATGGATGTCTTATAAAAATCATAAATATGTCGTTATTTTAATGGATATTTTTACCATCTGCTTATGCTTTGCAGGGTTACAAGGGTCCCCAGAGCCCACGGGGTGCAAGACTGGGGGTCATTCTGGATGGGATTCTGCTCCATTGCAGTCACTGCTGCCTTGTTGCTGTGACAGATACAAATTATCTTCAAATCTATACGAAATCCATTTCTGCCTGTGCAGCATTATAACAAAGTACAATTTCACTTGTCATTTTTTTTTAATTGAATATTATCAGACCTTCAGTTAACAAAAGACAGTTATCAAACACCCTCTGCTCCCTTTCTGGTCAGTTTTTACTAAAGAATGTTATCTATCATTCTCCTTTAGCAGCAATGACTGCTAATCGATTTTTCGCGTGATTGATGTTCATTGTTGTGTGGAGAAAAATTATAAACATGAATTCAGCTCATTTCAGGTCTCTGCACCTTATCATTTATTTGTATGCGTGTTTGTTTGCTTTTTGTTTGTTTGTGCATTTGCTTAGACTGTGGAATGCTTAGATTTTGCTGTAACTGGAATCCCTTTGACGCATTTTTTAAAAAACAGTCTTCAAAGGTCACGGGGCATATATCAGTAGTTTTACAGCAGTGCTCACTTTTTTGTTAACCTGCAGTGATGTCCGCTTCGCTGCTGGGAAACCTGTTTTAACTCATTTTCTTCATTATAGCGGCATTATAAGCACTAAATGAAGCCAAAGCAAGAGCGACATGGGGCTTGCTGAGTGCTGTTCTGGGTGAAACGGGTATCTAGTATGAATAATGCGTTTGTTCAGAAGCCGATTTTCCGATCATTATTGACAAATATTCGTGTCTGTCTTCAGCAGTTCTTCTTGTTTCTCATTGGATTTCAATGGTGCTAATTGGTCTGCTACCCATGCTGTGCCTCCCACGTAATGATATTCTCTTTGCCTAATACCAGTCACTCGTGTGCTTGAGAAGGAGAGAGTGTTCTTCTTTGTCGTTTCTAACGTGGTAACTGAAAAAGTATTTAACAGATGTTTTCCAACTGTTGCACGCACATTGAATGGGTGAAGAACCGGACCTGTTCAAATTTTGAGACAAATCACATGGAATTTGAAGCAGCCTGACTACAGAAGAGGCTTGATCTAGCAAACAGGATACCTCTATTTGATCTTATTATTCTATTTACTCCATTGATCTTTGATAGATGTTATTACTACGTCACAAAGTCATTACATTGATGAAAATGTATGCCTGAGACAAATCACACAGCAGCATATAGGTGGCAGCAGAGGGCAGAATGGGAATCGGAGGCTGCAGCAGCCATCTTGTCAATACGATATATATTTTGCGGATGTTTTTCAGACTTCTCAGTTCAGAAAAAAGAACATTATGATTTTTATAAAGATACTACTTAGCATGTACAATTATGACCCCTTTCATAGAAGTTTCATACATTGTGATATGATTTTACATGGCACTGGTGGCCACATTTATATATGGCCATGTATAGGTTAGGTAAGTAACAAACTAATTGTACATAAAAAAGAAAATAAAAGGGAGAATATGTATTTTTACAAGTCTTTTTTCGTAATGGAATATCCACAAAACTGTCCGCTGACATTAATCCACCCCCCATTCCAGATGCAGATCATTTTGTTGACTGAATGGATACAGGCATTCACTCACCCCAAGTTGTTACAAATTGGCTTTAGAGGCAGCATGACTTTTCCTGAGAGGAACCACACTTTCTTCATTTGGATAGCATGGCTTCGCCTGTGAGATAATGTAGCCCAAAGCCAAATAGCTAAGTAACGGTATATGTACAGCGTCCTCCACAATTATTGGCACCCCTTGTAATGATTTGTAAAAAGGGTTAAAAAAATCCACACTTTGGTGAAGGAGCCTCATGTCACACTGAAAAATTGAGAAAAATCCAGCCTTTCATTGACATAAATTTATTCCAAGAAAAAAAAAATCCTTCATTCATCAGGAAATAACAAAAAACACATGTGCCACGATTATTGGCACCTCTGGAAATTATATTGAACACAATGTAACTGAAGCATGTTTCCGTGTAAATTGTACATCTTTGAGTTGAGTGGAGTGAATAGGAACCTTCAAGCTGTAATCCATGACTTCCTGGTTAACAGGGATACGAACGTGAGGAGACCGAGGCAAAATTCCCTTAGTCATTCATGAGCACGGGAAAGATAAGAGAACACACAAACCAAATGAGGGAGAAGAGTGTTGACCTTCATAAGTCAGGGAATGTGTATTAAAAATAGCTACTCGCATTAAAATGCTCATTTCTACTGTTAGGGCAATAATAAAAAAAGTGGACAACAACAGGAACTGTTACAAACCTGCCTTGAAGATGACCCAAGTTTATTTTTCCCTCACGTACAGTGAGGAGGATCATAAGAGAGGCAAAAAAATCCCCAAGCACTGTTGGTGAATGACAATATCAAGTAAAATCTTGGGGTTACCACGTCTCCTTCATGCTAACAGATTATTTGGAAGGTATGACTGAAAAAGCTTTTTTTTTGTCAGTTAACCACAAACATAAGCACCTGTAGTTTGGAAACACTAAAACAAAAATGGAGCTTTTTGGCAATAAACATTATAGGTGGGTTTGGCATAAAAAGAAGGATGGCTATAATGAAATGAGCCTTATCCCAAATACAAAATATGGTGGAGGTTCTGTGATGTCGTTGGGCTGTTTTTCCTCCAAAGGCCCTGGAAACCTCGTTAGGGTACATGGCACTACGGACTCCATGAAATACCAGGACATTCTAAATCAAAATTTGGCTGCCTCTGCCAGGAAACAAAAATCCGGCCATCATTGTATCTTCCAAGCGGATTGTGATTCTGAGCACATGTCCAAATCAACACAAAAATGGTTAGCTGACCGCAGGATCCCGCTTCTGCCATGGCCATCTCAGTCCCCTGACCTGAACCCCACTGAAAACCTGTAGGCTGAGCTGAAGAGATGGCTTTGGATCCTGGATGATCTGGAGAGATTCTGTAAAGAGGAATGGTGTCAGATGCCCTGCTTGGTATTCTCCAACTTTATAAAATATTACACTGGCATATATGCTGTTATACTGGCAAGAGAGGTTGTACAAAGTATTAAAAGCAGGGCTGCCAATAATCGCGGCGCATGTGTTTTTGTTAAAGATAGTTATTTCTTGATGAAGGATTTGTTTTTCTTTCAATAAATTTATTTCAATGAAAGGTTGGATTTTCTCAATGTTTCAGTGTGACATGAAGCTGCTTCAACAAAAGGTGTATTTCTTTCAAACCCTTTTTATAAATCTTTACAAGGGGTGCCAATAATTATGGAGGGCCGTGCATGCGAGTTTGTTTTCTGATCTTAGACTTTACAATAACAAGAAATGGGTCTTTTTACACAGACCAGCAACCCATATTTGAAGCAATTCATTTTGATTTTAATATAATGTGTACTGAGAATTTTACTTTAATGGTAAATCTTTGGCAAAGAAAAAAGCATTCAGATAACTGAGTTTAGTTTTCCTTTTATTAGATTTGAGTTACATGGGAGTTTGTTTAGAAACATGGTATTTCTGTACCTGAAGATTACAAGATTTGATTATCTTGCAAATTAAACATAGAACAAAAGCAGAAAATCATTTTTTGCCATTTCCCCCTATATTTATTAATACTCGCTACACAATAAGATCTGATCATATTCAATACCAAAATGTTGAAAATCAAAAGAGCCACATATTTTTCATCGCACTGCATGGATTATTTTCATAAGGTGTTTCACTTCATTTTTTTCCCCATCAGTCGCTGCCTCAAATAGGCAACTTCAAATACAAAAAGATCAAGTCTCTTTACCTCTCAGCCAACCCGCGCTTCCATTCACAGAGTCTCTCGGGCTGGGACAATTTCTTTTTTGCTGCTGCTGCAACCTGTCTAGATATCTTCATCAAATAATGCTCACGTCGGAGTGACAGCAGCTTTTCACTGTGGGTCGCCTGGTCGCCAGTGGACAGCGGCACCGATGAGATTCAAACAGCGATCTAAGCCATAGTCTTTAGTCTGAACATAACACGACAGGAATCCACTGAAAGGCACCATTCTTCCTAAAAACTCAATAGATGTACGCATTCGGGAACAAGTCATATTAAAAAGATAAAGAAAAATAAACCTAAAATGACAAGAGTGATGATCCTTTTAAGGAAATATTTGAATGTACAGCCAAATGCTGTATGCATCCTCATTTACAATATCATTAGTATATATACTTAACCTTTCCTCCATCTGATATAAATGTAGTTTTAACTTATTCAATTAAGAGCAGCTCTGTGTAATCACTGCCTCAGTACTTCTGCATAAGTTGGACATTTGCCTGACATATATACTATGTATTTATACTGTTGATACTGGTCCAGTGATGAACAGGAGAATAGATTGCTATACAGATATACCCCCTTGTAGAGATTAGGCAGCCCCGTCAGGCTTTCAGGTTGTGTCCTCTCCTGGGTCATATCATATTTATGATACAGATATCAGTTTATAAGAAAGACACATTTCACCATTCTAGAACCATTTTACCTTTAAGCAGAAGCTCCCAAAAGATTAAGCCTCAAACTGATTTATCTTTATGCCTGCTGTCGTTTAGGTATAATATTAATAAGCATGAGGTTAAATAATTTGGTTGTTGCAGCATTCATGACGCTTGCTATGAGTCCATCAAACCAGCTTGGCCTTTATTATATCATTCGATAATATCACCAGACATGCCCATGATAGTCCATAGAATTACTGTCATTTATGACTTCTTCCATCCATCCATCCATCCATCCATCCATCCATGCATCCATCCATCCATCCATCCATCTATTTTCAATTCACTCATGACACATCAGACACATACAAAATTCTAATATTATATATTTTTTTTTTGGAAGAGATACAAATGACAAAATTTCAGTTACAAATAAATGCTAAAAAACTCCATGATTTTTTAATGAATATTGCAGTTAGCAATATATCCACCCTTCCATCCATCCATCCATCTATCCATTCATTCTCTATAACCGTTTATCCTGTTCAGGGTCACGGGGGGTATGGAGTCTATCCCAGAGGCTATAGGGGCAAAATGGAAAACAACCCAGGATGTGGCACAATGCAAACCAACTTTATTAAATATAAAAATATTCAATATGAAGTCACATGAGAGAGTTTATTCTGAAAATATAAATGTGTATATTGTAATGCAGAAATCTAAAGGATCGGACATCCAAGTTCAGAGCAACTGTAGTTTGCTGGGTAAACACACACTGGAACAGTGGGTTGTGTGATTAAACCAGATATATCAACAAGATGATCCATAGGAATTGGTATGGAAATGAGTTCCAGCTAGTGGTATTCCTGGGAGTGAGCTCGCTAACGTGGATGTGGCATAATGAGCTTTACAAATGACGCTCACGCGGAGCCCAGAGACGCTTTGCTTAATTCTGTACAAATGTTACAGATTCATTGATTTCATAACAGTACACTGACAAGCCATGCTTAACATATCTGCACATATCTTCCACATATATTTTCTTTTTATTAAGTGCCGTAAAGTTTTTGACTGACCCATTCAGTTCTATTCTTACCATTTTGCTATTAATTGCAATTGTAGCCATTGTCTCCCAAAGGGACACTAAACACAACTGTTTTATGTTATTGCAAAGATGTTACTAATTAAAAAGCACCCAATGAGACTCGGCAATGAATTTTATAACTCAGAACAGCTCGTTTAGAACCATAATTTGGGTTTTAATTTATTACTACTTGAAATTAATGTTTTTCTTAAAACTACTAGTTGTTTCTAATGTGGTGTATAGTTTTTGTAAACAAATGACAAATGTAATGATTTTTGTTATAAAAACCATAAATTAATTTAATGAATGAATGAATTAAGTAAGTAAGCATCCCAAAACTTTCTGTGAGCACTGTGTGTGTGTGCGTGTGTATATATATATATATATATATATATATATACACACACACATAGATATATATCTATGAAATAATGAAATAATTCCCCAGCATGCTGATTTGTTGATGCCTTTTTTTAATGTCGGGATGAGAAATCTTATTCATTGACTGTCTGCCTCACACTCCTCTATTATACTGCATGCGCTTCATCCTTATAGACCTGATTCATAATACACTCACTACCAGCCTGTGATGATTATATTCCAGCCTGTAATTTTTCCGCCCTTCCCTTTCAACAGGAACTACCGATAGCCCATTCTGGAGGAGCGAGCTTTTGACAAGGTGTGGAAGCCGAGGCGTTTCTCAGGCTGGCGGCGGCCAGCGGGCGTTCCTGCGTCCTACCGTCAGCAGATGGTCGGACTCTTCGGGCGACCACCTGAGAACACGAAGAGGAAATTCTAGTGACCGGCCTTCATAAGACAATGTGACACCTGCAGTCATCCACTTCTGCTCGTTTTCCTGCCTTGGATATAACACCTCAGAAGAAACAATATTTTGGATTAGCGCCACTGCTTTGCTCTCAGGCAGAGCAAAGAAATTGTAAATTAATTGTGTGACAAGTATGAAAAATAGAGGATTATGCTGGTATGCAGGTGTAATAGATGAATGTTCGATGCTGCACTATTTACCACCACAATAATCTACATCCAGTCTGAGAGCTTCACATTTAGACTATAAAAAATGTAAATATATACACAATCTAGGCCAGGGCTCTCCATCTCCCGTCCTGGGGAGCTACTATCCAGTAGGTTTTCTATCCTACCTGGGTTCTGATGAGCCACACCTGCTCCTGGTATTTACCTGAGAACTAGTGCGGCTCATCAGAAGCCGGGTAGGATAGAAAACCTACTGGATAGTAGCTCCCCAGGACCGGAGTTGGAGACCTCTGATCTAGGCGAATGGATACTAGGGCATGGATACTAAATGAGAATATCAAAGATAATACTTTATTATATTTCACAGAATATAGACTAATCAATGATAAATAAATAAAGTGACTATTTACCTTATATACTGTATGACGCAGCATCAATGCCATTTCGTCACTAATTAAGCATTGTATGGCTCCTGCTGTCACTTGCCCCCTGCACTTAATTCAGCAATGCCCTGCCAGCAGATGCACTCTGACAAACCCCATTTCCCATCCGTCTTGCCTGGCTTCCTCTGGTATGAATTCCATCTGCAGATGTGAAACTGCTAAAGTTGCATAAATTCGGTGAAAATACAGTTTTTCCTGTGCACACAAAAACTGTACTATTAAATAGTTTTCCGCTATTTATTCACGAGAGCGGAGTACAAAAAAAAAACAAGTTTCACTGTTTCGTACTTCTGATCAAAATTATCAAACCAAATTATGATATTGCACCGTGAATGACTGGCACGCCTTCCAGGGAATACCACCGCCTGACGTCCTTTTCTGCAGGGCCTTGCCAGAGGCCTCTGGGACCAGGAGAGGGATGGAAAGATGTAATCTTGTTAAAATGCATAGAATAAGCAGACACAGGTAATAATTTAAATCAGCAAAAAAAAAAAAGTACAGAACAAAGTGTGCAAGTAATGCAGTCCAGCCCAGACGGATTGACAGTAAGAGGTCAGGAGGAGACTCCTCAATGCAGAGTCTGGTGGCATCTGGCAAAATGACCTCAAGCAGTGCTCCTGGGAACAGTGTAGCTGTACAAGTCAACCGCTGAAGGGGCTCCTTTGTTTAGGCAGAATGTTAGGCAGCAGGTGTGAGGCATTGTCCAGGATGCCAACTATTTTGAGGGTTTTTTTTCTGTATGCCTGCTTCCAGAGAGTCTAGGTCAGCTCCACTGGAAAAAAAAAAACATAAGTATCCGTTTTGACAATTTTATTGAGTCTGTTGGCATCACTTGTAATAATGCTGTTACCCAGCAAACAGCAGCAAAAAAAAATGTGGTAGAATCACCGTAAGTTTCATTCTACGACATTTTTTTTTCACTATGAAGAATGTTTCTAATAAAACCTTTATAGTATATAGTTATAATACAGTCACTCTGTAAAGAAGTCAAAACTGTTATTCATTATGTATGAAAAATTATTTATTTATTTATTTATTAAGCAATATTTGTTCAGTTAAAATAGCAGAAGCAGCTTTTCTGGTAGGTTTCATGACAGGGACCTGCATGTTCCATGGACCACAGCCTCCTCATGAAGGCCTCCTTGTACTGGGGCTCTGCCTTAGCATCCCACTCCCGCAAACTGTTTCGCAAACTAAGAACATTATAAGAGTGAAGATCTACAAATTGCTTCAAAATTGAAGTAGCGGCGCTAAATGGCAGCGAAGAAGGGCAAGGGCAGCTACAGAAGACAAATTTCAAACTTTGCAGACACATTGTATGGGTGAAGAACTGAAATTAAAAGTCTCCACTAAAGCAAGGGCAACCTCAGACACATGCTCTGGGTACTGTGATAACTCAAAAAGTATTTGTCGGAGATTTTCCATACTCTAATGTTTAGTATTGTAGGGGCGGTATAGAGATTAGGAGTGTGGGAAAAGAAGGAGATGGGAGGGAGTGGACAAGGCCTGGGCCATTGGGGGAATACATTGTTGTCATTCCAACAGCATCACTTAGTTTATTTAGTCACTTACAGATTTATTTCCCCCCCAGGTTTTGATCTGCATCATTAATGTCTTGCAGGGGAGGTTATTTCATCAACACTAATTTATTAACTTATTGTCACTATATGCAATAACAATTTAAATGATTAATTTGAGAATTTTCTTCATTTTGTTTTTTGATTATCTTTTTGTATATTTGTTAAAGATGCTTTTCCATATACAATAAAGACTTTCAGCTATAAATGTTTTTAACATTTTCTATGTTTTGGAATAAATGGGATTTTAAATGATTCAATTTACAGAAAAATGTACACAGTTGGTGAAAGGCCTGAAATTTCCAAATTATTACAACCCAAGAGAGTCTGCATTGTGTCCACAGAGAAAAAACAGTATCCTGCACAGCATCACATAATTTCGTCTGTTTTACAAGATATCTGATAGTCAATTCAAAGTAAATAAAGAGAGATATCAACAATGTGCTTTTATGTTTAAAACATAACACATTTGGAATAAAACCTCTACAGAGTTCACAGTCACAATCGGTAAAAGTCATAACTGCTATTCATTATATTCGAAAATGAATCTTCAGTATTTATTGATAAAACACATTACAAGCCAATCAGACTATTCACAGTACTTGCAGGTATTACAAAAAGTCAACATGGCACCTAAGGATTTGTAATAGCATTAACAGCATTTTGTGTATTATTCTATGATTTATCAGGCTGCCAAAATGAAAAGTAAGTAAAGAGTGAAATTCTTGCAATGGAACCTGAATGTCAGCTATTTGCTTATGTTTGATGGCATCTTTTGTTATCTTTATTAATGGCCACCCATTAGTGCTGGCCTCGTCTGCACCCTGCTTTTCACCTCGTCCACCTGGCCTCTCTCCAGTTCAGCTGCAGCGAGAGCAACCAAAGCTGCCATCACACGGAGCTCCCATTTGAAAACACCAGCGAGGAAAGAGCGGGAGTCTTCACAGCTGCTACTTTTCCACCTCATCAAGGCTGGGATGAAAGGCAACCTCCCAGAGCTCTAGCAGGTCAGTCAGGTAATATCTCTGGCCCTGAGTATGGCTTCTTGCCTTCCAGGAGAATTCGGATGACCTGGATGCCTTCATGCCCTTGGACTGCGCTAGTGCTTCTGGGGAAGTCCAAGCCGCCTTCCTCTCAATAGGGCTTTGACCCCCGCCTGCTTCTCTCCGGTCATCCCTCACTATTCCAGCACCCTCTAGCCAGTCCAGAGTCCCTTTCATCCCATTTAATTCATCCTGCTCTGGCCTCCATTGTTTTGACAAAAAAATCTACAGGTAGTGTGTTTGTGTAAACACATTGAAAATTCCTTTTTATAAATTATTTCTACTATTTCTACTTTTAGAAGCTGTACACAGAGACACACATAAACACACAAAATGTTTATATCATTACAAATCCATGTGTGCAGTGTTCACTTTTTCTGACACCTGCAACAACTGTGATATATACGCTCATTCAGTGTAGCCACTGTTGATAAAAAATAATAATAATTAACAGTTTACAACAACAGTTTATAAGCAACAATGGTTTGAAAGAACCAATAAAACTGCACTCAAAAATAAAGGCAAAGAGCCCTTTACTGTTTATACAAAGCAAAAAGAAATGTGCCGCTTGTAAACCTGTTCCTTCAACACATGTACATACTTGAAATGAAAATCATGTATATATTTTTCAGTGAAAAAAAGATTATTTGTTCTGAATCTGAATCATTGATTCAATTCGTCCCAGCAGCCTCTGTGGCTTGCATAATGCTGATTATTGTTCAATTTCTTCTTTGTCATGTTTATTTGTTAATGGGGCCCTCACTGCAGCCTTGCGGTGAAGCTTTAGTGAGTGAAGCTCCGCTGAGGGCTCACCATTCGGCGCCTACAAAAAGGCAGAGGATTGGGCTCGTTTGCAGCTGATCTGCTGAGCTATTCCCAGCATGGCTACCCACATTTTGATGTATCTGCTCAGGAAGAGCTGGCTCTCTTTTCAGTAGCCCTGACACAAACAAAGACAGTAGATTGTGTGCTAATGATTGAGGCCTTTAGCAACTCTGCCCCAGACCCCATGACACTGTGTTCATCAAGTGGACATGGACAAAAGGAGTGATGAGGGTAAGGACTCTATTTGCCAAGCCAACAGGGCCAGAGATAAAGAGGCAGAGGTCCTATGCTTCTGCTGTGAGGAAGCAGGACACATAGCATGCAACTGCCAGTTGCAGAACAACAGTTCCAGCACCAAGATGCTGTGGTACGTAGTCCATGGGAAATGGGGTCCAAGCAGTGCAGACCATCAGTAACAATCTCTGTGAATAGCATGTCTATAATAATTTATCTAGCACATATATAACACATTATAATGCATTCATAGAGCATTATGAACATGGCTATACATATTTATACAAAGACATAACACATTATAGCCATGCTTATTATGCATTACGACAGCTTAAGTTCTCTCCTAGACTATAGACACCTTCATAATGCACTACAAAGCATCCTTATTTTTTACACCAATAAATATTATGTATTGTAGGTTATAGATAAAAAAAATATTTAATTATAAAGCGTTACCAGAACATCTTCAGGGGAACTGTCTACCCCTCAAACATAGCATATCCATGTGGGTTGCTTGGAGCACACCAGCTGATTATAACTGGAATATAGCGGTAATGAATACAAAATAGACCATCTCCCTCATCCAACCAGGCATCTCCAAGCACAGCTGGCTAACATCAACCCAACTCAAGAGCCACCACAGTACAGAAGAGGATGGTGACCAGTGCATGGCCAAGGGTAAATGTGGAAGTGGGTCTTGCAGGTGGATATCAGTGGCAATGATTTCACACAAGAATTCTAGCTAGACACCTACATTGTGGGCCTAGATTTGTTGGTGTGGATGTGTCCGTGGTCACAATCCACCTTGAATCTCCAACAGTAGATTTCCAGTGTGGTCTCCAGAGAGTACAAGGATGGTAAGGAAATCATGAGTACACGGACTGTGCTTTTGAGTTCTATCCCAGTCAACCACCATGCCAGTAATGCTTGCACTGAATGCCTTGGGGGTTGGGCCACCCCTTCTTGGCTCTTCTGCAGAAACTGGCTGTCAAGCAGCCCTGACAGCAAAGCTCCCTGTTAGTGCAAGCAGCTTAAGCTCCTTCATGACATGTCCCTTGAACTTTTTGTGACACAGGACAAGCCCTACAGACACACCGGGCTGGTTCATTCCATCCACACGCTGCTTTCCTGGCTGGATCTCAGGAAGCGTCACACAGCAGACCAGAAGGTACAAGAGGCGGCCTGGGTTGGTGTCACTGAATCCACAAACAGACCTAGTCGTGGTGGTTCTGAATAGACGATTGACGCTTCAATGCTGTAACCTGACACCCTTAGTTACACTGCTGGGACAAACTGGTTTAGCTCCCTTGATCCCTGTAGTGGGAATTAGCAGGTGGAATCGGCAAAGCTTAGCCCAAGACAACCTTTTGGCAAGGGGCTTTAGGAGTTTCAAATAATGCCATTTGGACTCTGTAATTCCCCTACAACATTCAAGCACCTCATGGAGAGGGTGTTAGCCTTAGTTCCACAGACTTGTTGTGTGGCATATCTTGATAACCTCTTGGTAGACGCAGTGGATTTTGATGCAGTCACACCACTTATAGGAAGTATTTCCTGCTATTAACCAGGCTGGCATGTATTGTACCTCAACCCTTAAAAGTAAGCCTACCAGCCTGCCAGTTTGTAGCATGATCTGCCTATCACGATCCAACAGCTTTACGAGAAATGCCTATCAATATCATATAAACAGTGCATATATATATAAATAAAGCCCCATATATAGTTTACCTAAAAAAGCTCATTTTCACTGTATAGCTGAAATGAAATCAAAGAAAGAAAAAAAAAGACAGGAAAAAAAAGATGAAAGCTCTTAATGTTCTCCAAGGGGTTAGATAATGTGAACAAACCTGCAACTATTCACAAATGTTTGTAACTAGGATGGCCTGGACAATGCAGTTTTTCAGCCTGATGTCCTCTGGCTGGTACAAGGTCTGTGTGAATGCTTATTTGTCCTCTTTTTAACCATCAGTGTCACCTGTTAGCCATGATATATGGCTCCTTAACAAATAAATAATTGTCATATGCTACAATAAATTAGAATGATGGTGTTATTATTAATTACAAAGCTTCTGCTGAAAAACAGTCCAGTTGCCGTTATATCAACAAAAATGAATAGACACCGGGTGACCGGTCCATTATCAAGTCCAGTGGGCATATAATAAGTCCTGTTATTGACTCAGAGATGCTCCTGTCACAAAAAAAAATGATCTTGTGTTACAATGGTGAACAACACATCGCCTCTGGACTCACTGTGAAAAAGGTTAATTCATTAATGGTTGAGCAGATAAAATTATCACAGTGGATGCTCACATTCAAAATGCCTAAACGGAAAAACTTCAGAGTGGTCAACAGAGTAGGAAAGACTAATTCCATGCCTTCTGCACACTTAACCAGTGTGAAAAGATGTATAACAGCAGTGGAAAGAGTTCAAATATCATTAGAAGGCATGATTGTGTGAGTGTTAATTATCTTATCTACAGTATCTGTATATAAACAATTTTCACCATAAATTGATCTCAGATTGGTCACTTTATTTTTTTTGTCCCGTATTGAAAAATACAAAGCTGTGCTTTGACCCCATACATTGTTTCGTACACCCTCGAATTTCTGGGTTAGTGTTTCCCATCACAGTCCTCGGGGAACCCCAGACAGTCCACATTTTTGCTTCCTCTCAGCTCCCAGTACATCTCTACCAGGTATTTTGTGTTTCTGATTGACTGGGAGCTGGGAGGGAGCAGAAACGAGCACTGTCCGGGGTTCCCCAAGGACTGGGATGGGAAACGCTGGTCTAGGTTGATCTGTCTTAGACCCAGCTTGAAAAAGCCTCCCAATCTGGCCCTATGTTCTTTTGGTACCACAACACATTGTTTCTGGGCCATATGGTAAGCGCCAGAAAGACAAAAGTCATGGCAATTGGCCCAGCAAAGGCAGTTACTGTCTGCGGCTGGCTTGCTCCTCATGATGTCACCTAACTGCAAAGTTTCTTGGGATTGGCATTGTGTTATACTTCATCGAGGACTTTGCCACCATCGCAAGCCCACTTCATCCACTGATTGAGAAGGGAAACTCATTCGAGTGGAATGATGTATGTGCTGCAGCCTTCAATCACCTTCAGGCTGCTGACATTGAGGCTGCTGTCCTGGCATAAAAACCCAAAAGCCAAAGGCCATTCATCACGGTCACAAGTGCTAATAGTGTGGGCATGCGATGTGTAAGAGGCTTCTTGACCATCTTGAGCACAACTATCGTGTCACATGCATTGATCTACCAGACATGGTCCACGTCTGAAACCACTTCCATCCCTGCCTGGATGGCAGGCACTTCCTCCTGCAGACTATGCATCCTTTATATGGCTGTTCAGCCTCATGCAGCTTGAATGACAGCCGGCTCAGTAGATTGAGATACTCCATAGCTATGATTCCATGCGCCACTGGACTGACTGGCTCCACTGAAACACCAATGCAGTGTTTCAGCAGTCTTCTGCTGCTGTGGAACGCCGTCAACGTCAGCATCAGAAGAGCTGGATCTGAATGGCTGCCTCAGTGGCAGCACTGAAGGGGGATGATCCTGGGGACGAGTAGTATTGAGGAATTCAGTCTCAAAATTGAATCCCAAGTACCAGGACTAAAATACAACAAAATGCAAATGGAATTATCGTAATTGTGGATTTCTGTACAGCATTTCACTACAAAAACAGGGGGGAATAAACCTGAATTACCGTCCTGTTTCACCAGTCATTCGATTCTTGCTGTTATTGGTCGCAATTGGTCTCACGCCTTAAAAGAAGCACTTGTTACTGCACCTTAATTGCTCCGACAGAGAGGTCAGAGAGACAGAATTGCGCCAAACTCCCCCTTATATAGTTTCCCTCTTTAGGCAGCCCTAAACCGCTAGCTGCAGGCTCCCACAGTCCCCCACAATCACACTCTACCCCCTAGGGAAAAAAACAACAGGGATTAATTTACAATAAAACTAGAACAACTATCTGGGATTGGGATGCTACAGTATTATGCGTATCATGGTGCATAAAATGCTAAATATAATAAAGAGCATCGTGGACTTCATTTAAAGATGAAACAATTATTAGTAATTGTAGTAAATGAAATTATTATTAGTAATTGTAGTAAATGAAAGTATCTTGTCTTAAAAAAAAGAAATATGCCTCCCCCTCAAGGGGGAGACATACACAGAGTATCTTTATATATTATATTCTCCAGCGACAGGAGTAATGTAAGCCCCAGTATTGATTCCCACTCCTTCTTTTGTGTTTGCAGTAGCTTAGAGTTGATAGGGAAGTGGAATAAATGGCAACACATTTTTACACCTGAGGGATTTCACCTTGCACCGCTACAGATGTTTGGCATTTTTTTTCTAGCTGAACTGAATGTGTCTGCATGGCATTGAACACTGCAGTTAAATGACAGCATCTGTTATACATCAGCAGAAGATGAACGTGTGACGTCCTCCACAATGGTATTAGCATACATAGCTACGGCTAGAAATGTCCTACAACTTCTGTTGTCTTAGGATGCAAATAGTATACAGAAGGTTGCTTCATGAAAAATAATTAGACCACAGTACAGCTACCCTTACAAAGAAGAAGAACAATGCACAGTGTTCTAAATAAATATCATGATAATCTTAATTAAATAATACTACATGAATTGCTTTAAGAATCCTATAGTAAATTGGGTCAGTTATGGAATATTACACATAAATATCACACTCAGGCAGATGCCTGGTTATGAATAAGATCCGTTCCCTAAGTCTGTCTTTAAGATGAATTTGTAGGTGAGTCGGAACAGGTACATACAGTTCTTATTTAGCATCAGTCAGTCAAATATTTGTCTTAGTATTTTTTATATATTTATTAAGTCAGAACAGGTACATAGTTATTTAATGTACTGTACCTTGAGTCAACTAACAGCAGGTGTCGTGCAATGTTTTCATGAGATATTACAAAGTAGTACATGTGTTCATTATTTTGAACCATTGTATTTAGCTCAAATGTTTACTATAATAGGCTTTATGTCAGTTCATAAGTAAGCATTGTCTATAAGTCAGACATCTTTAACCCAGAGACTGTCTGTAAGAGACCTGTAATATTCAATAGTTTTCTGTAGTATAGTATATTACACATTTTCTGTAGAATTCTTACAGCATTCAGTACAATCACAATTCCTATAAAGGCATTAAGTGTGCAATAGCCTACTATAACTAATCCACCATTAATCAAAGAGAATAATTCTATCTTTTAGGGATTGTCTCACAATCAGAGTCAGTCACACTGTCACTGTCTCTCGCGTGTATGCAAATTAGTAGCAGAATTCTGTTGACACCACAAGCTACAACAGATGCCAAGCTGTAGTTTATATAACAGGGAGAGGAACATGTAAAAATCTTCACAGTCACAAGGGTTTATCTTTGACTGAAATCAGTCACAAGGATCTATCTTAGACTGAAGGGTGTACATTATATAAAAATACATAAATAAAAAGTGAGTTTGGCTCCCCTTAATAGTGGACACTGTGACATAACAAGGTAGGAAAACCATAAGTAGAGTTCTGCCTTTCAGTTGCACCTATAACTACAAACCCTTTAATGCTCTGAACAACTTAACGCCACATTTGAGACAGCAGGAGCATCAGTTACTTCAACAAAAGCTCAGTTGCGGCATGTTGTTCTGAAATATTTAGTGCAGCTGAAACTAACCATTGTAAATGCTTTACATTAACACTACAATAGTCTCTATCCCCCAGTAAGTACTTGTGTGCTTAGTGCAAGCAAAACCTATTTTTTTCCTTCTGTTTTTTTCTTTTTTTATTCTATACGATACTGTTTGTTTTGTTTTTGATTAAGAAAACTTCTGAGTAACATACTGATGATAAATGTTTGTCAGAGAAAAAAATGTCAGAAGGGTATATATATATATTTTTTTGCCTCGCCTGAGGCGTACTTTCTACAGCTATCCTGCTATTCGGAAATGTCAGTTGTGAAAGTCTGCTAGGATACCAACATAGATCGTCTTGGAATATAGAGTCCAAAACTATGGTCTTGTTTCACAGATTCCCTATATAGTTAAGCGTTTCCCCATACAGTATAACGATTCTTTCTCAAAGCACTAAAAACCTTAGGAAAATCATTCTAAAAACAATGAAAGTTGCTGTGGCACAACTCATCCAGGTCCCTGTGTTTGAAATATGCCGTTACATGTATGGCTCATTTGACAGAACGCACTACTGTAAATACTGGCAAAAAGAGATAAAGGGACAGTACACATAAAACACAGAATGAGTATTGGCAGGCCCTTCTCTGATGGAGGGGAGGGGTAACGTCTCGGCAACCTGACTTATTCAGGGCCCCACCTGACACCAACATAAAGCCAGTAATGTAAATCATTGTGTCTGCTTCTGGCTGGTCATTGTAATTCAGATTAGGAATGTACAACGATATTGGTACAACTTCGGCAGTAAAAGCTTATACAGTTCATCATCGGCGTCAGCAGATATGAAAATTTCTGCCGATGAGCCGAGCTGATAAGGCGACATGTTAACACTACCAATTTAATGATGCATCCTAATAGTCGCCATTCTGAACAGTACGGATACTTTCTAAAAAGATGTTAAAAAAAAACGTATACCTGTCTGCAGCCTGTAGTTCAGTCATCTTCAATAAAGCTAAGAACCCAAAGGTGTTTATGTATGTTGGCATCAGCATCGGTCAAAATTAATTAACTGTATTTCCACTGTATATTTAATAGGGGTATAACAATACAAAAAATTTGGTACAATCCTTGGTTTACATTCACAGTTCGGTGCAAGTTTGGTACAGCAGGGGAAAAAGAATTTGTTTTGAAACGATTTATTATTAAAACTACAAAAACAATGAGTTGCAAACCAAAGGCAATGCGTCTGTTGATGTGTCTGAATAACAAAACCTTAGAGACACAAACAAAAAGAAATATACAAAAAATATAATATCATAATGAACTAAATAGTGTATTCACTATGTCCAAGTATGGGCACTTATCTTCAGCAAAAAACACTCCTATTTTACATCAGGACATGCACAGTCTGCAATGTGGCTTACAGACAGAGGAAACTTAATTACACACAAAATACCAAACACTCAAAATTAAAAATAAATCTCAAGTGCTGGTGGTGCTTTACTGGGAAACGAAAATGTTCCCAAACCTATGCAACCAACTCACTCAATTAGCATAATGTTTCTGTGTTGAACAACTACTTGTGAATTTAGGTTATGCCCTTATCGATTGTGTATATCAAACTGAAAATGATGTAGCAAACATATACGACGAATATGTGTACTATTAAAGCCCTTATCTTTAGCAAAAATGATGTATTCAGATGGACTGTGGCTGGATACAATGAATAAAAAGCAAAATGTAATAACCTATTGTTATTTAGCATGTCATTATCTTCCCTTTTGAGTGGTGCTGCTAAAAGGTTGGACCCCTGTAGAGCCACAATGGTTGCACCACCCTAAGAATGGCTCAATGTATAGATAATTGTTATATTTTATCATTTCCAAACCCAGCTGTATGCATCTGTAACACCACATCTATGTTGAAGTACTTATGCAATCATTTTCACAAAAATCTCAACAGAAAGTCTGTTTGGTAATATAGACATAAAAAAAATCTTATAAAACTTTGTACGTAAAATATATGTAAGTGATCGAAGGATGATTTCATTATCAAATGATTAAGTGTGAGTTTACACAAAAGATTGATAAATTGTAACACTTTGTTCATCAAAGACTAGTCAGAACAATATACATTATATATTTACACAATATATATAAGATGTGTATATAGAAAGAACAAATTGCAGCACAGTTTAGCCCAAGGATGACAAACCGAATCCATGGAGTGCCAGTGCAGGTTTTTGGGATGGCCTCTCAATCAGCCAATAATACAGCAATGATTCTCAACTCCAGTCCTGGGGACCCACTGTTGTTGGCTGATTGAGAGGTCATCCCAAAAACCCGAAGTGGCCTTGCAGGGATCAGGTTTGCTTCCCATAGTTTAGCCTATTGGGAGAGAATTATAGCTTGTGTTTGCGAAAAAAATGCAATAATGTAGCCCTACAGTACTTAAAACTGCTAAATAGCCCCTTGTTATGAAATGTCATTAAAAGTCAGTGACTATGGAAACCGTGCCAAATTTAGGCAGATTGTCAGCACTGGCCAGGGACCCGTCTCTTCACACAAATTAATTCTATTATGTCTTTATTAAATTACGCCTGTGTTACTTGGTCTGTATTTTTCATCTAAGGTGATTGTTGATATGTGATTTTACATTTGTGTGTTTTGTATAGTTTTGAATGCAGCATTAAATTAAATGCCATAGAACTGCTATTTAGTATATAAACCTAAAATTAATAAGTAATATTGACACTGATTCTAATAAAAGTCTGTGCAATCAAAAAACTAGACTTGTATTTTGTTTGGTTACTTACTGTATGGGTACGGTTAGGGCTGGGTAAGGGTGTGTGTGTGTGTGTGTGTGTGAGAGTTGTGTGATGGCCTGGTTTTGGTTTCTGCCCTGTGTCATCTGGCATGGGCTCTGGCTTCCCCTACAGCAGGACAAATGAATGCTAGATCCTATCTATTTCATTTTCATGATTGTAGATTCATTTAGTAGATCGTAATAATTGCTACATTTATGTTGCACATGCTCCACCTTTTTGCACTGTCTGTGTACCGTGTTTTGTGCTATATGCTTATCTGTACATTGTCCATGTACCTCGCTGTTTCCCCCTAGGGTAAATAACATATATCTTATATCTTGGTGTGTATACAGAGCAGAAACAGATTATAATATCACGTACTAGGGCCACTTCAAGAAATCAAATCACATATTAGACCAGAGTCTTCAGTCTGGTGTCTCTCATTTGGTAATGAAAAAGCTAAATCAGTGCTTTTAGCTGAAATCCAAGATCTATACGTACATTGAGGTGATTTTGGACCTTATCGGAAAATACTGTAAGATTAAGATAAGCATAGCAAAATAAATGTAGTTAACAAAGAACAACAAACTGCAAGCCATTTTCCTGTGAGAGTATGTGTAGCCATGCCAATCCAATGCCTCAGAGGCAGGTCGCTAGGTAAATAGGAGATGGGAGAGCCAATAGGGTAGATCTACAGAGAAATGCATTCTGTACAGACCCAGAGAGTGATCTGACCTCTAAATGGAAATTTTACTGTTTTGTTCCTTGGCTGCAACAACAACTGCAGCATTTAATATACAGGATCAACAGATAATGCTGAAGTAAAGCACAGCTATGAGCTATTCATTTATATCCACTTCCAACAAGTACTGTATTCTATATCTCATATGGATAAATAATGACTATTTTCAGTTTTGTTGATTTATTTAATTGTGTATTAAATCAATAATGTTCACTGAGCCAAAATGATGTACAAAAAAACACAATATCAGTTTTGGTCATGAACTACAGACCTTGTCAACAGGGCTGTTTATCTTTTTGTTGAATCCTCAAAATACTGTTAATATTTGGTTAATTCCTCTGCATTAGTTTGTTATACTGTAATATCCAAAACTGAATCAGTACTACAATCTCTCACTTGTTGCAGAATTAGTGCACATTTACCCTCATTAAAATTATATTTTGAGCAAAATATCCTGTTGATAAAGTTGAACTGTCTCTCTATAACAGTTAATGTAGCTCTTTGAAACAGTTAACCTTGACTGTGCTGTTTTTCCCAGCACCAGTGACTGACTTAGCATCTTCCCCATGTCACTGATAACCTTCAAGTGCAACATGTCACCGTCCCCAAGACAGTGACAGCTGGTTATGCACCTGCTGCTCCGACAAGAGCAGGGTGAAGACGTCGGCCTTGGTGATCTTCAGGTCACGCCACTGGCAAATGGATGCAGGTGGACAGCACACCGATTTTTATCGACCTCCATGCTCTTCGGTTCACACACATACGCAAATTCTCTTTCATCCTGTCTACCCATGTTGAATTGAGTATGATGCCTTATCAGGTAATACTGCGGTATGTCCTTCTAATAAATGAGAGTCATTTGCAAATTAATTATTAGGCACTGTCAAATCGCTGTCAACTCCTGGCAACTATGCACACACACACACACACACACTTACACACACACATACTCACACAGGTGTCTTCTGTCTGGTTCATCCTACAGGCTTCCCAACACCATATTCATTATTGTGATATGAATTAATTAGGGTAAAATAAATTATCAAATGTTTCACAAGTGTTCCAACTCAGAGGTACATAATCATTTGTAATACATGAGACGTGCTATTTAAGATACTACTACTACTAAAGCAAAACCACAATACTAACAAGAAGGGAAAAAAAATTGCGATGAATTGGAAAAATGCAATAATGTTTGCCCCATACAGAGTCCGTGCAAAGTAAGCATAGTCATAACAAAACTCTTATTTTATTACAATCAGTATTGTCACTGTTTCTTTTCATTACTGACATTTCTGTATATAATGATACTGTTTATTATAGCACAGGACACAAGGCTGGGGTTCACCATATATGGGACGCCGGTCCATTGCAGGGCACACACGATGGCAATTTGAAACACCAATTAGAGTATCCAGACAGAGAACACAGACTCCAGACAGGCAGAGGCGGGATTGTGGGTAAGCAGTGCTACTGGCCTCTGCCCTGCCAGATGCTGCTGGCCAATGGCTGCCTCTGACTCGGGACTCTGGTCATGCAATCACTGAGCACAACACTGGCTGTGGTACCAGTAAGGGGACCGTGGTTTCATTGTAGTACTATAAAGTTTTTTTGTATCATTAATTTGGCAAACTATTCATAATGACAGAATTTCAAAGCCAAACCATTATACAGCCTATTAGAAAAAAACTTGGGGGAAAAAATAAAATATATATATTTACTTTAACCTCCAATGCTACTAAAATAAATACTTTACCTTTTCCTCATGTACTGTACGGAGAGTTATTACGTTATTACGGATCGTGTATAATTTGTTCCCTCCAGGATGTCACCTGGCTAGCAGCCTATGCTAACAGGCTTAAGGCTCACTGTGACCCTGTCCTGAAATGGCATGCATGGATGGATAACATACAGTGTAATTATTTCAAGCATTTCTGTACAGTTGTGTGGATTGCATGAACAGAAAGCTGATATTAAAGTAATGGGGCACGTTGGTGCTTCCCAGTGCATGACTGTTTGAACTGCGTTTCGTGAACATCTGCCCCATGGCATCTCATTAAGAAAAACTGATAATCCGTTCTTTACGAGTGGGTTTTTAGCTTCTGTCAGTACAATAATAATTTAAGAAAGTGCTAAAAAGTGTATTCCTCATCCAGGCAAGGTTGCCGCCATTTAGCTGCTGATACCTCATGGCGCATGAAGAATGCAGGTACACATCTTGCTTTTGACCTGCCACGATGTTCACGGATCACCTCTTCTGACCTTTGTGCACTGCCCATTGATTAGGGGTTGTGTTCAAGACCTTAATTCAGGATCTTGGTCCTGGCAGGGATGGCGGCCAAAGACAGAAAAGCATTTTACCTAATTTTAAAGCCGGCATTCAATCTAGGTCATATCCACATTACCAGGCTGCCTGACAAGGCCGAGTCTAAACGGCCGGAAAAAAGAGGCCCTTTTCTCTACAGAATTAACCACACGGTGATAGGCTGCACTTTCTAGAACTGCATTTTCTAGAACTGCACTGTAGATCTTCTAACATGTACTAAATGCTTATACAAGCGTCCCCAAACAAAGTACAAAGCATAGATGTAATATGCACTGACCTATAAAACATCATGGATTAAATCTTATTCCAAATAACTGATCAGATAAAAAGACGTCTATGTGAATTAATCAATATTCCATGGCCACGTGTACTTTTATTTTGGATTTTTGGAATGATCAAGGATTTACGATGCCAACTTGCAAATGCGGGATTATTATTTACAAATGTTATCTATTCATTTAGCAGATACTTTTACCTAAATCGATGTATGTTTGAGAATGAGGAGTCAGCCAGTTCCTGGAGCAGCTATGTTTTGAGGGCTTGTTCAAGAGTCCAGTGGTGACATCACATCACTCAGCCAATCACGGGATATGAACTGGCGACTTAATAATCAAGGGTACTCAGAGTCAGACACTGTCCCGAAACAATGGGAGAAGTATAAGCTCAAGCCCATTGGCTGTTTATTTCTGTTGAGAAATTTGATGTGTGTTTGACCTGACTCATAAAAGTTTAATCATGACAAATTTTAAATCAGCAATATACTCATCTTAATTCAGAAATGTAGTCAAATTAATGTGTCAGACAAGTTAGGGTATGTGTTGTGTACTTTGGCAGAATGACTTGTTGTGCATATAGGTCATAAATGTACCTGTACTGTATTGATAGTTGAAGTGAGCCAAACAAAGAAACATTAAGAGTTTTAACACTGAACAGTTTATACATACTGTTTTTATATCAGTATGCTTAGATACAATATTTAATAAATATAATTCAGCACATGCCAGATCCCATGGCACAGTGTCTCAGTGGGCGGCAAGTTTGCCTCCCATCTCCAGGGTTGGAGGTCCAAATAACACCTGGAGATGTTTCCTACCACAAACCAAAGATACGCACTTAATTTAAATGGCGTCTGTAAGTTACCCATGTATACTGGTGCGAGCTTACCTATACACTGTAACAGACTGGCATAACATCCAGTATGTATTCGCTATAATGGAAACATACATTTTCAGTTGTCCTGTTAGTATTCTGTTAGCTATCCTATTCAAAATGTGTTTCCATTTGTATCCGATGTACATTACAGTATGCGATATATTTGAAGAACATTTTCAAATATGTAAATATAAAATGTTCCAAACTGCATGATACCTTTCCTTTAGCATGTTCAGTACGCTATGGAATCAAGATAATGGAATCTTTCTGTTTGAACAATATTTCAAATTTATGTCACATCGAATGACTTATTTACGCATTCCTAAGCCTATGTAATTATTTTACTGTCAAAATACAGCTCTAACTGACACGTGCAACCTACTGATATGGCTACACTATGTGCGGATGCTAATAGATTAGCTCGTTTTAGAATTCCTCTGTCTGCACATGCACACTCTTTGCACTGTACTGCATGTGTGCTTGTCTGTTTATGTAACTTACTGCTCCATGGGGTTTACTTTTAATCTCATCTTCATGACACACTATCAGATATGTAACTCTTCCCTGTTGGATAGTGTTCTGCGTGTTTCTTTACAAACAATTTCTGCTAATTTGTCATGGAACCTGGATTAGTTAATGAACTTAGTATACTTTTTTTACACTTGTTTTACGTGAAACTGCACGCCTCGTTGAGAGAATAGATACAGCATCTGGCCACTACTGAAAACCATGAATATGCCATCGTTTATGTTAAGTATTGTACAAATCCTTTTCTCACATTCTTTCTCTTTTTTAGTTGCATTGCTACGTATCTACCACTTGATAAATTCACTCAGCTTTCAATAGATATTAAGATTAAGATGGACTTTATTGATCCCAGTGGGGAATTCTAGTGCATACAGCAGCAAAAACACAGTGCACTGACAAACACATACAGTGCCAAACAAACAAGGTGGAAAAACAGTACACATAGTGTAAATAAAGTGAAGGAAATGTCAACTGATTTTAAAAGTGCACTCGGTACACAAATAAAATATTCTGGAAAAACCGATGTGATAATAAAAATAATTATGTAAACATAAGAATAATAATTACGTCTAAATGATTTACATTCAGTTAGAAGATGAAGAACCAGATTATACTGTACCAAAACAGGACTGATGTGTTATGGCTGTGGACGGGGAGAAGCACAGCAGCAGGAGGCGCTGTGGTGACTGATGGCAGCAGGTAGGAATGTGCTCCAGCATAGTGCCGCCTGAACACAATGGGCAGACTTGTTGATAATATCCATTTTGGCTCTTCTCTTCTCTGCTACTCTCTCTAGTAGGTCCAGGGTCAGTGCTGTGATTGAGCTGGCCTTCCTGGTGAGTTTGTTCAGGGTCAGTGCTGTGACTGAGCTGGTCTTCCTGCTGAGTCTGTTCAGGGTCAGTGCTGTGATTGAGCTGGTCTTCCTGATGAGTCTGTTCAGGGTCAGTGCTGTGATTGAG
>JAABNX020000002.1:8460401-8472923 GCA_015163995.2 Mormyrus lacerda | reverse complement strand
CTCTGAGCTATTAAAGTTCTCCCCAAGCGAGCTTGATGGGCCGAATGGCCTCCTCTCGTTTGTATATTTCTTATGTTTTTAAAAGAAAAGATGTCAGAGTTGTGTCTTTGTTTTGTTTGGATTATATATAAGAATTTAAGAAATTCTCAGTGCATGGTGGTTTTCTTTAGTTCTTCATTTGCGCAACAATATGCTGAATCCAGTGGTGATTTAATGCAAGCTATTCAGAAAATTTAATAAACTAAATCATTTGAAAACTAAAACTGATACAACTGATGAAAATGGCTGTAGAACTAAATAAGTCTAAATCAAGGGTTTGTGGGAAATGAAGAATCATAATAGCGATATATACTGTACAAAATAATACCAATATGTGTACTTTAATGCATATTTATGTACGTTTATGGGGGTCAACAGAGAGGTGTGGAGGTTAGTTTAGGGTCTGATTCTCCAGCCCAGCTCCACGCATGTTCTCCCCATGTCATTGTGCACTTCTTTCCTGCATGGCCTGGTCCCCATCCCCACAGTCCAGAAACATGCTAAGGTGAATCGTGAGTCGCCCAATTGTCCGTGGATGTGAATGGTGGGAGGGGCCCTCAACCAGTGCGGTGTGTGTGTGTGCGTGTGTCTGTGTAAAATGTGTTATTGATATGTGTGTTTCATTGTCTACCATTCTATCATCCTTTTTTTGTTTTTCTCTATTGCATTATTTGGAGTGAACAAAATGAGAGTTTAATTGTGTGCTGCACATTTAACAATAAATTGCTTGAATCTTAAATACATTTCAGTGACAAAAATAATTCATTTTCTAGTTCGTGACCATCTGTGTATCTTCTGAATGATGGTCAAGGAACACCCAATCTGCAAAAATATTCAACAGAAATGTTTTGCTTGGGGACCTTTTTACAAGTAAATAATGCTCTTTTACTGCTGGATGTCCGTGGCCCATATCGATTACTGTGAAACATAAGAACAAAAAATCCCCACATTTTAGCAAATAAGGAGTCTGTTAGCCCTAGGTGACCAAATGCTTTCCTTCTATAGCATAGACATAGTTTGAAAATTCAGTCTTTTTCCTCCCTTTATGCATAGCTAGTCCAGTACCCATAACATGCATTAAGAAGGCCTGCTTTTTACACGGGGATGTCTCACAGATGGCAGCCTCAAAAAATTATGATGCAACCAACCATGTAAAAATATCCAAATTTACTTCCATGATGGAGTTCATGACTCCTCATCTACAACAGAAGGAATGAGTTAGCTGTCAGTTCAATTTAATTAAAACAATTTGTTGCACATATGTGTAACTATGCGTACGTAACATAATTACCACTCCACAGGATCTGATGAATCTCGGAAAAGGGAAATGGAACTGGAGAGGAACTAGTCAAAGGAATAGTGAATAGTGATCCTGCCCTCGCTCATGGGGCATCAAGGAAAATGCTGGTATATGGTACAGGAAAATACAGTATACTGTATTGTCTGGCAGACTGAGGTATCGCAGTACCGGAACGGTACAAGGAGATTTGCTTTAGGCGGAAAAAAATGGCCTTGTATTCAGTCTTTTGAGGCACCAAACAAGCCAAATAAGCACTGGAACCAGACATACCGGGGAAAAACAGGGAGGTCTGATGCCAGAATGTAAGGTACGCGGTGGGTAATTTATACAGCAGCTAAAGAATGCAAGAATCTACTAGGGTTCATAATCGCTGAGGACTGATGGCAGCTGGCAGTGCTCCCTCTCCAGGGACAGCTTATACGTGGAGTAGCTGGGGACCACTGGCAAAGTCGGGCTACTAGTGGGCTCTGGGCAGCAAGCAGGCTCTGGAAGTGCATGTCCCCTCAGGCCTCTGTCCTTCTTCCTCCATGGCTTTGTGGGGACCTGTTACTGACCATCAGGCTGGTTTCTCAGCTGGCCCTCCGGCTCTGTGCCTTGGATGGCTCCTCACCCAACTGCTCCAATTCCACCAGCCACTCCTGCAGCTTCTCTAACCTACGCCATCCCTGCTTCAGGGACTCGTCCAGCCACTGCCGGTCCTGCTCTCCCTGCTCCCTTTGCTCTGCCAGCATGCTGCGCTCCTGGGAAAGCTGGGTCTCCAAAGTGTCCCTCAATCAGGCCAAGCAGCACCGTCTGGCAGCTGAATACTGTCGCCTCTGCTGCCTTAGCCAGGTGCTTCTGAGGGTAACGCTTGCAATCCCGGCTGGCCAGCTCCCGGTCCTGATGGCTTCGCCCCCACTGCCGGTCGAGCTCGTGCTGCTCCTGAGGCAGCCGAACCTCAAACATGTGGCCCTACCTCCTCATGGCTGGCAAGTTGCAAGCCTTCCCTGGCCGGCGAGCAGGCAGAGCCTCCAGGAGCGTCCTCCTTCCCCAGGCGCTGACACTGACTCAGACGGGGTGCTGGCAGCACAGCAGGAGCGGCTTCAGGGCGCGCCGCATGGGTCCGGGTTTTCTCACATGGACGGGACGCCGCCTCCCTCCCTCTCTCTGTCTTCCCCGGCCTCAGGGCAGTAGCACGCCTCGTGTCTTTTCTTCCCACAGCACCAACAGATAGAGTGCAGAGAGCCCTCTTCTATGCCACTAGTGAGGTCGCTTCTGGCAACCCACTTCTGACGCCAGTGTAACATCTGTCAGACTCAGGCATTACGGTGGCAGCAAAAAATGAAGAGACTCACTTTAAGGAGAAAAGAATGCCCCTTCATTCAACCCTTAAAAAAGACTATAGCAAGCAGGACCAGAAGCACACCAGACCAGGGAGAAGCAGGGTACACACTGACAGACTGTAGGTTAAACATACAGTGTGTAATCATTACAACGGCTAAAGAAATGCGAGGATCGGACAGGGTTCATACAAGACACAGGCAAGGGCACACACTACAACTGTGAACACACTAATTATTAACAGTAACAAATCAAAGGGCTATGTACGATGTCCGAGCGTGCTTGGGGTGCTTGCTGGGCTCTGCCATGGAGCGCCATCTTGCTGGTGCTACGATATGCATGTATGTTATGGAACGTATTAATAGCTAGAGACCATAATAAGAAATAAGATGCTGTTTTTTTCTGTTTTAATTTTCCACTCGCAAAGCCCATGATGCTTGTACTGTAAGTACCAAAGTCATTGTCATAATCAAAACACACCAGCAGACCTACTGGGCAGAGATGCAGTGATTGTAGGAGTTAAAAATGCACATTTGTCCCATAAGTATATTTGCCAAAAAAACATCTGCATTTTTTAAAAGAATATACTAACAGTTAGTGTTTTTAAACACTTGCTTTAAGATATTATGGTGGTGTGTTTACATCTATAATATAATTATGTGATATGATTCTTAACGTGAATATCTCTAACAATTTCTTAGGGCATTTTCATTAAATTCACTTGGAATGAAAATTACATCTCTGCTCGTTTACTTTTTTTAGTGAATTTGAATTTTTCAGTCTCAGTTTCTAAACTGCCTGCAGCTGAATTGCAGCCACACTCAGAGGTGGAGATTTCAGGTCCAGACAGTACAAATCCAGACCAAGATTTTGTTTCAACCAAGTAGCTGAGTATAGAGATTCACAGTCACGGAGTACTCAACTAGTTGGTTAAAATAAAATCTTGGTCTGGATTTGTACTCTCTGGACCTGAAATCTCCATCTCTGGCCACGCTTCAGCAAAATCTAAGTGGAAAGTAGTATTAGGGGCTTAATGTAGTATTAGGGGCTTAATGACTGCAGTGATTAATCCTCATCTGCAAATGATTATTTTAATGCACAGATTAGTGTGTTTTATTTCTCTGTTTTTCATATCACCATATATGACACCAATCATGTGAAGGATGTTGTACAAAAAACATACACCTGAGACATTTTCCAAGGTGTCATTGGTTTATTTAATTTAAAGTTTTAAGTTTCTTTATTCAACATGTGTTTTTATCTAAAGCAGTATACAGTTGAGAAAGCTGGGTCAGCCAGTCCCTGGACCAACTGTTAACCATGGGATTTGAGCCAGTGACCTTCCAATAACAGATACAGCATCCTAATATGAGGTATATACCATGTTGACCTTGTGAACATGAAAACTCAAAAACCATTTGATGGATCTTTTTCAAACTTTGCAGACACAATGTATGGGTGGAAATCTGGAACTGATAATTTGATACAAATCGTCGCAAAATTGAAGTGGTGCCACTGAGTGGAAGCAAAGGAAAGGGTGATTGCACAAGACACTTAACTCTGTGAATGTGATAACTCAAAAAGTATTTCATGGATCATATCACAGCTTCACTGAAATATTATATGGATGAAGATATATCTGGTGTTATTTCCCTAACTAATGTCAATTGTGCCATTTTTGGATCTGAGGGCAGGATTCATACAAAATGTGTCTCACTCAAATTTGCTTAGTTTCAGCACAAATCTGTCAAAACATTCATTCAAATGTGCTGCTCATGTACAAAATTGATGCTTCTCTTGCTTATGAAGGGTGCATGTGCTCAACTTTGCTTGTGCTCTCGCAAATCTAGCAGTGTTGTTTGCTTTCAGACTTTCATCTGCTCGTTCTGAAAAGGCACATACCCCACATTTACATTTACATATGTCTGTAAACACGGCTGATTGGTCAAAAGCAGCAAAGATTTGTACACTGAATTACCTTGCTTTTGCAAAAAACTAGATGCACCACAAATTACACACGTTTGTGAATGCTGTTCATCTCTTGTGCTCGGATTTCTCCTTTTTGCTCTCTGATTTTCCTTTTTGATCTCAGACGTCAGACACGTTTTGTGCAAGTGAATGTGAAATCTTGCTCTCAGATTTAACAGTGGCGCTCTTGATATTAGGCAGGAAAATAGCGCCATAGATCTACAACTGATTTCGTCGTAAGACAAATCACATCAAAACTGAAACAGCAGTGCTAGGTAGCAGTAAACAAAGGAAATAGTGGCTGCAGGGACACTTGAGCTTGTGAACACAGTAACTACAGAAGTATTTGATGGGTTTTTTTTTTTTTCTTCAAACTTCCCAAGAATATTATGTATCCGGTGCCTATTTTATTTGAGAAAATCACACCAAAATTGAAGACAGCCAGCGAGGTGTGGAGAGTGTTAGGGCAACGACAGATTGTAGCGGTTAGGGGTGTGGGGGAAGTACTGTAGGGACTGGATTGGTGATGGAGCTCTTCTTGTCCTTCTAACATTATATCTAGGATATAAATGAAGCTGTTAAATCAACATTCCTTTGGAGAAATGAGATCTTGCTTTGCTCTTACTATATACATTTCATCCATTTTTTCATCTCGTTATACTGTACTATGCAAAAGCAGGAGTACACTCCTGGCAAATGCTAGTCCCTCATTAATTAGAGGCACCAAGTATCAACACTATGTCTTTGTACTGCAAAAGGAGACCAAAGTACCCACACAAAATCCACAAAGTACACATGAAGAATCCCCACGCAGGACCCCAAAACCTGGAGATGTTTGCCAACCCTACTACATACAATCAAGCTTGTTTATTTGAGGGAGAAAAAATAGAACTGTGAGCTGTGACCAGAATGTGCATTTGGAAGATTAGGTATCTTATATAAATAAGATATATTGCTGATACCAATCTGCCAAGATATATATTGCGTATATCTTGTTAGTACCAGGTGGGACCTAGTTTTGCCTCCATAATGTCAGAAAGTACCAGTTCGTACCTTTGACGGTACAATTGCTTGTCACTGGGGCCGCACCTTCAAGGATCTGCGAATTGCACCCCAGCAGTAGGACAAGAAATGGACTTTTTATACCATTGGTGCATTAGGGGTACATTATTGTTGTTTGTACCTTGGGAAACCAAACTGTACCAGGGCTGTACCCTGTTTTCTGACAGTACAGTTCTTCAAGGTTAGACAAGGTTTGTTTTCAGAGAAGCCTTGCTGCAGACTTCTGCAATATTTCTGTCCTTCATGTCTGGCCATTCTCCGCTGCCCTCTCTCATTAACAAGGTGTTCTCATAAACGTAATTGCGTCTGTCTGACTGTTTGTTTTTATCTTACCATAATCTGTAAACTTCAGACACTGTACACTGTCAGAAGAAAATGGTACCGCCCTGGTTCAGTTTTATTCTTTAATGTACAAACAAAATTTATATACCCCCCAATGGTACAAAAATGTTCCTCAGAGTCCATTTCTGTACCTTAAAAGGCACATTTACCCACAGCTATGGTACAATTGGCAGACTCTTGAGGGTACAACCCCAGTGATAAGTAATTAGTCTCAAAGGTACAAATTGGTAATTTTCCTGACAGTGTAGTGCTTCCAAGTCATTGGATGGTAGCTGCTTCTGAAATGCTGAAACTACCAAGTGCTTCGGCACCAATTGCACCACACTAAAAAATTGCCTACACTATGCATTCCGCTTGACCCGCTCTCTGTGTTGCATGTATTCAGTTGCAGCCACATGACCCACTGATTAGAGAACCAGACTTTGCATTAAAGCCCTAAAGGCTCATTTGTGAATAATAATATCAAACATCTACAGGTACTTTTACATCCTTCTATTAGACTCCAATACACATCTGAAATTTGTTCTGAATGTTTATACAGAGGAACATCTGATTAAAAAAAAATTGTATGTTAAAGCAGCTACACTTAGTGGCCAGTTTATTGAGTATAGCTGCTTGTTAAGGTGACAATTGTCTGTATGCATCCACTTGATAATGATCATCATGCCATGCCAAAGACAGAGCAATTACAGCAAAGCTTTCCCCTCCTCGTAAGAGGCTTTGAACTGAATTTGGCCTTTACTAATAAAATTCTGGACTCATTTGCATGCTTTATTTTTTCCCATTTTGTTAATGGCAGGTGGACATAAATGGAACATTGATGCCCACAAAATGATTACAGATACACTGCCGAAGCTGATTTTATTTTCTATAACTAGCCGTGCAGGTTAGTTAAATTGAACTGAATTAAGTGCAGGAATTTGCATTTTATTACCATCTGTTTACCAGGGGAAAATGGATATCTTCCATTTGGCTTCAGCCATGATTTCTTCCATTTGGCTTCAGCCATGATTTCTTCCATGGTGACTTTCATCTATCAGTGTATCAGAATGCAGGAAATAAAAATGAACCCCTCCAGGAAGGTACAGTAGATAAAGTTTCTATCTGACACACATCCCACTGCTACAGTGAGTGTATCTATGTCCACTGCTGACATGCGATCCCCCAAGTCTATTTGGGGGAGCTCGTCTCAGCAAACTTCAGTCACGTCCTTTCAAGACATGTCGTTCATCAATTTCCGCTTGGTTTGTGGATAATTGATAATGCCCGTCGCTCTCACACTGAAGCATAGCTCTACACGCAGACCAGGATACTTCACTACAGCACAGACCTACATAAAAGATGACAATCCACAAAATATTCACTTACACCTAAGACTAGATAGATATCTAATATCATGTGAATGCTATGATTTCTGTAATGATCTGCCAAGGTAACTACATGGTGACTGTTACACTCATAAGATTGATAATAATGATAACATTACATTGCATCCCCATAATGGACAATAGCGATAATGTCACACTCTAAAGTAAGTTAATTGTTCCCTGGTGTTTAGTTAGGATAATGAATAGATGAATATTCTTGTACATTGTCCCTAAACATCCTTCCGTTACATCTTGGTGCAATCACATTTCTTTAACATGTAATTATAGGTGGATTTTCTCCTTTTCATAAAAGATCAAGGTAGCTTTTGAATACAACCAGTATTTATCCAGAAGTGGTATTTATATTGATTTAAATTGCTATCATTCCCAAGCTTTAATTGCTTTCTGTCAGTGACATTATGTCAGCATAATTCATGTAACTTTTGTTAAAAATTTCATTTGATTTTTATGTTAAGGATCATGTTATGATAGAAAACAAATTTGTTTCACCAGGTAAGATGCTGAATTATTTTTGTGAAATTGACAATTAATTATCTATCAGTAGTAACAAAACCTGCTGAAATGAACAAATTCAGGTATAACCGCAATTTGAGTAGTGATTCTCCATAATATACACTGTGGCATTAAATGCTGTCAGCTTTACACAATATCTGTACTTGCTTATTGATTGTTATATTTCATGGGATTCTGTGTGTAAAACAACTTGCTCGATGTAGAACATAACTTGCAGTTCAGGCTATGTCCGCAGCTTCTACGTTTTATTAATTTCTTTTTAATATCTACTCTAATCAAGTGATGGCAAAATACAAATAAACTGATACGATTTGTTAATACATTTTGAACTCATTAAAAAACATGAAATCAGTGTCATTGTTTTGTCAGTCTGAAATGGACGTCTTTCAGTATGTGAGAACGTCACACATTTGGGCAGTATTAAATTTTTTGGTCAGTGCCATGAGAAAGTGTACGCCTTGAAAAATGTCTTTTTCAACATGGTTGGACAGAAAAATGTTACAGTAGATCTTTTTTTCAACAATACTGATAGGAAATATAAAATTGAAAAACAAAACTGAAATTAACATTAATACCCTTCAAATGAACACAAATTTTAAATTTCTGTACGGGAAAAGCAAGTATACATTTACACTAGTTATGGTAAAACTAGAAATTCTAATGAAATGTACCCAGTAAAGTATACTGTAAATGACTGGGCCATTACTGGACAGTATCTGTGACAGTCACAGCTTTAATAAACAGCTGGTCGAGTTTAGTCATAACCATCGAAGTACATGGTACCATCATGTCAAGACCCAAAGCAGCCCACAGAAAGGCTGTTGATGCTAATGAGTCTGAGAAGGGATTTAAAACCACTTCCAGGCTATAGAGAAACATCCACTCTACTGTTTCTAAAATGGTGTGTCAAGGCCAGCAAACAAATTCCCAACAAATTCAGGAGGAGTCAAAGAGGACTCAGGAGGAGTCAAAGAACCCCTGGGTGTCATCAAGGGATCTACTGGCAGCTCTTGCCACAGTATGTGTGAAGATGCATGAGTCAACCATAAGAAAGAGGCTGCACAAATTTAAACTACATGGGCAGGAAAGAATTGTCTGCTCTCAGGAAAGAGCATCAACTCAAGATTGGAGTTTGACATTAAACAGCAGCGTGAGGAACAACGCTGTTGGAACAATGTGATGAGCGTGTGGAGTTGTTCAGGCACAGCTCCAGATACCATGTTTGAAAAAGAAAAGCAAAAGAAAACCTCTTACCAGCTGTGAAGCTTAGTTGTGGCTTTGCAAGCTTCAGAGCCTGGTCAACATGCCTTCATATAATCCACGATGCATTCAGTATTCGATATTCATCGTCTTTTAACATGAGAATGACCACAAACATACAAGCTAATCAATGAAGGGGTGGCCCAAACCAGAGAAATCTACATCTTAATCCGACAGAAATGCTGTGGGTTGCTAGAAGAGGGTTATACATGCAAGATTCCCCTCCAACATCACACAGTTAAATGAGTTCTGCATGGAGAAATTGTAAAAAAAATTCTTCTTAGTTTAAGTTAGAAAGTGACAGTTACAGGAAACCCCTGCGAGGGCGTATTTTTAGCAAAGGCTGGAATACCAGGCCCGTCTGTTCAAATATGTTCAAAAAGACAAAACGTTAAAGGATTGTACTTATATATTGATTTATAGTGACAAATCAATAATACAACATAAATTTACATATTTATACATCACTTGCCATCTGTCCACACAAGTCATTTACTTCATCAGTGGTTATTCATGTTGACATTGCTATCCATTAGACACATTATAGATTCTTAACTTCTCCAAAACTTTTCCATCCATCCATCCATCCATCCATCCATCCATCCATCCATCCTTCTGGTAACTGCTTGTCTTGGTCTGGCCTACAGCATAGCCTGAAACCTGTTCCACAAGGTTGGAGTACACCCTGAACAGGATGCCAGTCCACACACGCACACACACACACACACACACACACACATGAACGCACACAGACACACACACACGCAAATGCACACACACAATGATACTCTTTGGGAAATTTATAGACTAACAGTTTTCAGTTCTATCAAAAATAATAAGCAATTGAGTACACAGCAGTACAAATATGGTGAAACATTAAAAACAATAAATGATTTATGAGAAACAAGTGAATTAAATTATTCCTGTTAGAACATACGGAAAGATTCACGAGTCATATGTTCACATTTTGTGGTGGTTTGGTCTCCTGTGGCCAGCTGAGTTATTTGCAGTGAATGTGGCTTAGCAGCCTGTTTCCTGGGAAGAAGCAGGTTCCCACGCTGCAAAAAGCGGGATGTACACTGAACTCTGCATTTGCATCCTGTGCTGCTTTACCTCCCTGCTTCATAAATCCATCACGGAAAGTGTACCGATGGATGGACCTGACCTAAGGTGAATTTAGGAGTAATTCTGTATTTTAGGCAACCAAACAAATAACAAACAAATATCTGTAAGAATCAAAAGTATCGCCCAGCTCAATAAAAAAAAAACATACATCTGTAAGAATCCCCCCACCCCGCCACCTGTACCGTAATTCCTGTCATTGGGTTCTGTTCTTTGATACTGTGAATGTCAGAGGGAAACGGAGATAAAACAAATTACCCTTCTGACTTACTCAGCTGACCAAATTGTTTCACACATTTCCATCTGCCAGCAAACTCCAGCCAAAGCTTAGAATGAATGAATGAATGAATGAATGAATGAATGCCTTTAGTGTCACTGCAGAAGGTGAAGTGAGACTGGAAGACTATTCTTGTTGGTTCAAGGAAGAAAAAAGAAAAGACAGGAAGGACACAAAATACAAAAAAATAAGGTGAACAGAAAATAAACAGAATATAAACAGAAAACAGAATGTAAAACATAAATAAAAGTGTGAACAGTGTGAAATTGAATACAGAAGGGGTGTACAGAATAAAAATGTGAATAATGTAAAAATAAATAGAAAAATGACGCAAAGTTGGTGTTTAAATAAATTAGGTTCTATGTTACAGGTAGTCCTCTTCCTATAATTCAGTTTCAAAATAAATATGAAAATATTGCATGTTTCAGCAATATATTAAGAAAATATTACACACGCTAATAGGTAGTGATGGGAAAAAAGTGATGCTTTATGAACCATCCGCTGTACATGCGAGGCCTTTGCAGGGCACAGCAAGAGCACGTGAACTGCACCGGAGAGAACCCATAACCCCGTAACCCCCTGCCTTGGCTGCAGGGGGGGCCACAGCGGCACCCACTGAAGCACTGTGTCACCTGAAACACACAACGGCAAACTGCAACATAATTGCAAAGGTGCAATGGTGAAAGGAAAGCACAGGGGGCATCGATACAGTTTGTTTCTAGCCAGCAACCATCTACAGAGGGAGGCACTGGGAATAGGGTGCCAGAGCTTTGATGAATAATCAAACACCTGTCAATCAAACTGATGCCCACGAATCTCAAGAGAAAATGCATAAGGAATAGAAAAGAGTTTTACTTCCCTGGGCAAAATATATCTGAGCTAAACTTCAAATATTCTGAACATAGAAATATAACAAACTAATGTAGAATTACCTAATGTTATCCTTGAAAGAGTTAAGATTAGCTTGTATTTTCTCCCAAAATCAGTCTCTTTGAAAATCTGTCAATGACTGAACACTATAAATATTCTGAAAAGACAGCATGTTCCATTGTGAGACTTTAGTTCCAGATTCACTTCTTGACAAACATCTGAAACTCTTTTCTCGTCGTACACGTTTCTAACGTATGTGTCCGTATTCCTGCCGGCACCAGTCTCACACTGCTTGAATACTTTTCAGATGCACTAAAATGTCAGTTGCATATTTCAAGCACTAGCTGATTGCCGTTGACTCCACCATAAATGAATAGTTTAATAATAATATTAAACTACCATGTCAGTTTTTCTTCATAATACCTCGGCTACTCTACTGGATAGTTTCAAAATGTGTCAATCGGGAAAAAAAAATAAAGTGAGATTTTCTACTTTTATTGTATATGACATCTAAACATCATTAAGTACTGTTCTGTATATACAGCTGATTCTTCAGCTAAGTATATTTATTTGAGCATGCTTTTTGTTTTTTAAATCAGTGCAGAGCAGCAGAGTGAACTTCTGCTTAACTGGCTCAGAGCATGAATAGAACAAAGGGCAACAGAACAGAACACAGAACTACAGTCATAAAACATTCAGCACACTGCAAGCTCTGCCCCTACTTTTACACAAATTGACAGTCGCACAACAAAGACGTCTGTAAGAACAGGAAGCCAGCTTTTTTTTACGACAATTGCTGCTGCTGGTAGTCCACTGTTTCTTTACCCCTTAGTCACATTCCATTGACTTCCAGTACAGCCTCAACTAAAATATTAAGCATATACAGTACTGTGAAAACGTGTGCACAATTTAACATTAGAATATATTCATAGTAACATTAACACACAGATACACATACACACACACACACACAAAATGAGATCAAATGACTGACACGTAGATTGCTGGAGTCAGCTGTGTGTGTGTGTGTGTGTGTGTGTGTGTGTGTGCGTGTACTGTGT
>JAABNX020000002.1:8420293-8449309 GCA_015163995.2 Mormyrus lacerda | reverse complement strand
AGTGATTGGAAGATGGGTCACTGGATTTGCCCCCCCACACATAAAAAAAAATGAATTTAGTTCCTCCTGTTGTAAGCAATGACTTCATATGCTGCATGCAGGGAAACGATTTATGTGTTACAGGAATCAAATTTTACATAATATTATTTTCTTTTCTTACCCTCAGTAGCAACTCAATGAATTTACATGATATATAAGGCAGGAAAAACCAGTAAGCGATGGGGAATTGCATATCAGGGTAAAAATGGGGAAAATGAAGAGGAAAAATTGCAGATTTCTCTGGCGATCATGCTGTGATTTCGAGTTTTGTTGTGCATTTTGAATCGGAATGGCAGACTGGTGGGGACCGGTGATTACCACTTTCAGGCATGTAATTTACCATTTTCGTGCATTAGGGTCTTATTGTCTTTGCGTGAATTAGTTAGAAATATACATTCTTTCCAAAGAAAGAAGATTTGACATCTTTTTTCCTACTGTTTTTTCACCTGCATGAAATCCTAATAATGAATTAGGAAAGGGTAACTCATGCTGCAGGTCAGGTGATAATGCAAAATGCATTCCTCGGTAGGTCATATGCCTGTTTGATTCCTTCTCAGAGTAACAGTACTGGGAAAGAGGGGGCAGAGAGGCGGCAGCGAGGATCAGCTGGCTGTCTGGTTTTCCTCAGCAGGCCAAAAAGAGCTTTGCTGCACACAGAGTCTGTTACAAAGTCCAGCTTCTTTCCCCGGTGTGTCGGCCTTGAGAGCACTGAACGCCTCCAGTATTAATTTTTCCTATTCGGAGGAAAACGCTGCTGATTATTGGGGCAGTGCGGCTAAAGGCGGCATAGGGGGTCTTGCACTGAAGTCCTGCGGCTGGCCACCATGGAGAAGCCGTACGTTTTTTTAATAGCTGCCCCTACTGTGACTCTACGTTCACGCCATTCCTGCAGCGTCTGTCAACTTCAGGCGCAAAATAGGATTTCTTTGGATCCTAACAGCACGGGAGACTAGAATTTGCTTGAAATGGGATGATGGGACATGGATGGATATTTATGGATATGTGCTTTCTGCATCTCCTACAACAGCAGCTGCCACTGATCTGGAAGTATACTTAACTGTTGCCACTAGGGGGAACTATTCTGTATCTAACTACAAGGTCTTGATTCCTGATTAGAATTTCGGACAGACAAAAAAATCTGGCCCTAGACTGAGAAAATGGGTTCATGTACAAAGACATTTTTAAATTTGTGGAAACAAGAAATATGGCCTCATTATGAACCCATTCACAAGATTATTTGTCCAATCTTTGTGTGTGTGTGTGTGTGTGTGTGTGTGTGTGTGTGTGTGTGAGCGAGTATACCTATCCTAATGGGCACACAATGTCCCCATAACGTGATAAATATCCATTTTTTCCCTTATGGGGACCGGTTTTATAAAATTTGGTGACTGCTATGGAAAAACTGAAAATGTTAATGTATATTTTGCTTGGTCACTTTTAAGGTTGCCATAGTTAACGTTAGCATTTTTCCCATAGAAGTGAATGAGCGGTCCCCATAAGGATAGGTATATGGTATATGTGTGTGTGTGTGTCTGTGTCGTAACCTGGCACAACAAATGACTACTAATTACTAAGAATAGTTTGCATTTCACCTGGGAATATAAAAAAACCCATCCAGCAGCAGATTAAATGGCACGAGTTAAGTCAGGTGCTGATAAGACTTAATGTGCAGTGTTGTAACAAAGGTTGTAATGGTCCTGTTCAAGGGATGTTGTTGACAGGAAGAGGGTGAGGCACGCTGACCTTCACTCATTATGTTTGTGCACCCGATCTCTAAAGCTCAAGGCAAGCAATTCAATCAAGTCAACATGCTTTGGCATTTAGTGACTACCCACCCCAGACAATGGCGAGCAGATGAGGCGAATGCAAAACGTGCTCTCAGCTTTGGGAAAGAAAAAAAATCCTTTTGCTACTATTTAAGGCTTCATCAGTTGGCACTCTGATATTGGGGAGACGGAACACAAAACAGTTCTTTTGTGTTGATTTTCATTGCAGCGTGATTTACATAAAGACACTGAATGTGGTACAACCTCTGCAAAGTCTGTCACCGATATGCAGAATCCAATCTTATATTTTCATTGATGATTACTGTACAAGAATCACTTCGTACCCACTCTTTGTTGGTTTTATAAAGGCCTGAGATGAGATCATCTGCATGTTGAGCAGTGCATTTACACTATTATTTAATAGTTTCTATTAGAGGAAAAGCAAATTGTTTAATTAAAGGCTATTTTGAAGAAATGTCAAACAATTCAAGTTTTGTTTTAAAAAAGTTCAGTAGTAATTGTTTGGCCAATTTGTTGCTTCAGCAGTGCTTATTTTGAAGTCAAGGCCATTGTGCATTTCAATAACTGGCATAGAATAAGAATCAGAGGAAATGCCTTGTAAGGAGCTGTTTCTGCTTGGGCATGTGCCTGCGGCTTGAAGCGCATGGTGTCTGTATTCCTATGTGTCTGTATGAATATTATTGACAAATAGCAGCCCTAAATGGTTTTAGGTTGATGAAATTGTATTGTGTAGCACTCGTATTCACTTTGCTTTCTAAATGATTTTTTTGGAATATGAGTTTATAGTGCTTTGATAGTTAAGTTCTCCCCAAGCGAGCTTGATGGGCCGAATGACCTCCTCTCTTTTGTATATTTCTTATGTTCTTATGGTCTTAAAAAAAGATTTTGAAATTGAACTAATAAAAAAAAACAATAAAACGTAATACTTAGTACGTAATCGTACGTAAAATGTTTAAAATATGTAATCAAACGTGTAAAATTATTTTTTAGAAATCTGCATTATGTCTTACATATAAGATCCTTTTTGACTTTGTTGACATTTATGATTTTGTAATAAACAGAATTTTAAAGCTATGTAATTCAATCCACTTCATTTTTCCAAATATAATTTCTCCAATGTCTAACAAATACGTGACAAGAATCACGTCACAGGCTGACATAATGACAATGAAAGATACAGGGAAATTGAGGGAAACAGCCTTAAGGCAAAAAAGGTGGAAAACAACTCCTCTGTATTTGTGTGTGTGTGTGTGTGCGTGTGTGTTTAGGACAAAAGTTTAGATGGTAATGATGGTCTTTGGTTCTGCCCTCTGTCAGCCAGTGATGGATAGCAGGCGGCAGTGCTGCTGTGTATATGATTTGAGCCTTGCAGCTTGAAATCAAATTTTGCATGGAAGTGAGGAAAGATGCAAAGCGGCTTTGTGCTGCTGCTGAGCTACTTGGGTAATATGTAAAGGAATACAGCAACAACCGACTCATCGAACGTAGGACAGATTAAAATAATAGCTCTTCAGTCTAGGAGCAAATTCTGAAATAGAGGGGCCGTCCTATATTGCCATCCATTCTTTTATTTATTCCAGAATTGCAACTTGCAAGGAAGATGGCATCCTGAGATCTCAGAGTGCAAACAAGATTCTGGTCATTAATCATCTCAGTTGTATAAGCAAGGGCCATGACCTTTGCCTTACAAGTTTGGAGAATTTTGAATTCTGTGCTGGACTGGAAGTGAGAACAGTGTGATGTGGCAATATTTCGTGCTTGTGTTTAAAAATCTTATTTCTGCATTTTTAATTTGCAGTGTGCATGAGTCATGCTCCCTGAAAGACTGTGCAGTCTAATGTCCAGTAGACTAAGGCGTGCATTAATTTGTCTGTATCTTGAACAATCAGAAATCACCTGAGTGTTGTAATATTACAGAGCTGTCAGAAGCCTGAGCTAACATGACAACTGGGGAATCTTTAAGCAATAAATTAAATTTTTTCCAGTTTAATTCCAGCTATAAAAAATTATGAAATATATTTACTCTGATATGCAATTCCCCATCGCTTACTGGTTTTTCCTGCCTTATATATCATGCAAATTAATTTTACATAATATTATGTAAAATTATCAATGGCGTCTTTAATGACTATAGAATGTCAATACTTATTATTACTGCTGCTGCAGCTTATAAATCGAGTGTTATATGTGTTTTGTTAGCGATACAGTAGTTCTTTATTTGTTTAGAAAACAAGGCATGGTGAACAGGATACAGGGTAGGGGTGTAACGTAATAGTATAAAATTCACTGGCCCAACACAAACTTTGGTTTTGGGCTGAATGTCAGGGTCACATGATGCATTAACCAATCTGTGTCTGTTATTTATTATGCAAAGTGAGCAAGAAGGCAGATGTGGAAACAAATTATAAAAATGAATGTATTTTCTCGATATGCTTCTTTTCAGTGTTTCAAGTTTGACCATGTAAAAGTGACTAAGGCCCCAGCCTTACTGGCCCTACCGGTTCTGTGACATATGGCCCCATGTGTGTAGCAATAACCACCCATATACACATCTGAATTTCCTAACAAAATACCTTAGCTGTCCAGGGGAGTACTTACAGAGACGGTAGTACACACAGTTAGATGATGTCATCTTAAATGAGCTAATACGCTGGATGCATTTTCAGCGACAAATCCGAGCTCTGTATACCGAGTTGACAGACTACTTTCTCTTCTGTGATGGTGTAATACAGTACATTTAGAAACTAAAATGCTACTAAACTACTGATTTAAGTGATGTGTGTGGTCATCGAGGTCTCGCTTCAACATTATTACTGACCGTAACCAGCATTAGTCGCATTTACCATAATATTTTCAGTGCTGAACATCTGTTTGTGAGTTTCACTCATGTCAAGAAATGTATTCATTCATTTCATTGTGAGTATTGAAGGGAAAGGACGTACAAATGATTAATACGTGTAATGATATAGTTCTAATAAAGAGATTTCTTTCTATGATAGTGTCCATCCCTATAGACTGGATGACATAAAGTTTACTTTTGTTTTTGCAATCAAGTGCATTGCACTGCATCTTAAAAATGTTTGAGTGTACGACTGTTTAATCCAAGTTCCATGAATATTTTCACTTTGAAACAAGTCTGCACACAAATGCACTCTATCGTCATGACTGCAACAGTTGTATTAACTTCTAAATAATCTGTAGGGTTTGCAAACTACCTCAAAGGTTTTCATGTAGCTAGTTTTAGGTTCATAATGGAATATTATAAGATTGCTTGCATGAGTCTGAAAGTGTGAGTTAGATGCGTGAGACCTGCCAGCCCTGGGACTGTATCAGCATGACTACCGAAAGTAAAATATACATTGTTCCAGCTATTAATGATTTCAAATGCCACCATTGCTACGAGTGTTTTGGGCCAGTAACACGGGGGAACAAAAAGATTTGCCAAGTGTCCTTCTTAATATCAGTGAATATAATTAAAGTAATTAAAATGATCTATTATTACAGCGTTGTCTAAATTATCAGGTACGTCTGAAAAGTAGGTCACTAAATTCAGCTGGATGATGACTATGGTCTTAGGGATGTGTAAATTAAAAGGCGGGATATGCGCAGTTCAGGTTCTACATTACATAGTTGTGATGTGTAAGGTCTCTTTATGGATGGCTGCTCAGTTCCCATCATGCCCTGAGCTGCAACTTTCTGTTAAAAAAAATAAAGTAAATCCATTACTAGACACACTGTTTTTGTGGCTTTAAGCCAAGTTTCTGTGAGCAGACAAAGGTCAGAATCTTTGGTCAACGCTATATTATTAAGTAGAACAGCTTTGTTTTCTAATGGATAGACATCCAGTAGTTTGCATTTTACAGTAACCTAAGGAGCAGGTATTTAATTTGGTCTTGAAGGGTGTAATGGAAATCAAATATTACAGGGACATCTGAGTTTTACACTAGATACAGCTTAGTTGCTATTTTGTGATGCAATTCAGAAGAGCTGAAATCTTGACAATTATGGATTTTTTTGGAGCATCACAGAGACCATAGGTTGATGCCAGAAATTAACCTGAAGTGAGAAGATATTTGGGATGGATGAGAGAGTTGGTGGACTGTGTTGTGTGATTAAACTGATTCCTTCTGGTTAAGATTTAGACTGTTTAAATATCATCATGAAAATTCACTTCCTTTACTGGGACTTTATCATTAGGGCCAGCAAGGACAAAATAGGTGGATACTTCACTGAGGTAAAGGAATCTAATATCCAACAGTGGCTCTGTCGTTAAGGTTCCATACTCTGTAGAATTTCAGAGAAACAGCTGTGTTAGGACCATCTGGAAATGTAACGTTCCTAAATATCAAGATTTCCATGATGAGCATCACATGAGCCGTTCCGGTCAAAGCAGAAGACCTTTTTGTAGTTTTAATTGGAGACCGGTGTGCAGGGGATGTAATCTTTGAGCTCTTAAACCCCCATCTGACTGTGACCTGGGACTCATGGCTGAGTGCTGCTGCTGCTGGCGCCGAACTGGAGACAGTCAGGCCTAGAGGGCTTATAGCCAAGTCAGAAATAGCTGCATAATCTGAACGGACTAAGAATTGACCAGTCCTCAGCTAAGTCTTAATGCATCCTACCAGCACAGAAATACCATCATCCAAGACAAAGACTATAAAACATTTTCGGAACCTAATGTTTTATATGATGACAGGTGTAGGATGTTCATAATGCAGGATTTGCAAAACAGCTGTGTGGTCGTGTGTAGGTTTGTGTGTCCAGTGTTCGACCAATCACCTGCTGATATGTATTTGATTTCAAGTCAGGGTGTAGCTTGTATGGGATATGTGCTGTTTTTGGTTGCTTGGCATGATTATACCTCTATCATACCGTTGGAAAGCATAGAAACCCAGACAGAAGACAGGACATTCTTGAGAAATGTTGTTGATGTGGTTGCCAGGAGTCAACCTTGACTCTAAATTGTTGGGTATATTTCATAGAAGAGCGAAGGATAAAACATTTCAATTTGGGTGGCACTTTGTTGTCTAATCAGTCGTTCTGTTAGGGTTGTAACAGTGCATGTGTATGCTTGCCATTCAGTTACATCATTTTTGGTTGGGAATGCACAATGAAATGAATAAATACATTTCTTGACACAGTTGGAAGATAAATTCACAAGTAGATATTCAGCACGGAAAACATTTTTGTTAATTGTGGCTGTGAGTTCATTACAGCTACTTAAAATCAGTCATAATTGGCAGCTTGAGAACATTTTGCTTTCTTAATAAACTACACCAACACTGGAGAGAGAGTAGCTGATAAGACTAAGACTGTCGGCTCTGTTATAGAGCGATATGGGATATGTTGCTGGAACATGCTAACTTATCTGAGCGACATCATTCGAGTCTGTGTACAGAAACAGTCTCTGCAAGTTATTTGTCTGCTCTGTGTGGCAATTAAGGTGCTTTGCCCGGAAATTCAGACTGGGCTAAAAATAATTGCCTATAGGGGTGTTACTCGCTACCGATATGCAGCCATACCTGCCATTAGAGAACATATGATTTACTTGATTATTATACAATATTATTGTTATGATGGAGTCTTATTTTTTAACTTTTATTTATTTTGCATATTTATTTTCTCAGTGTGAAAATAAGCGACCCTTAGATTTTGTTATTCAGAAACATTTCCAAACATGTTGCTTTTGGTTTACAGCTGTTCCTAATTGTGTCTGTAATTTTAATAATAAATCATTTGGAAAAAAAGTGTTTCCTGCTGTGCCAAAATTGCATCATATAGTGAATCCAAAACCAAGATTTGTACCGAGCTGTGAATTTTTTGTACATCACACTCATAACAAACGTATTTTAAATGTGGGACTGAGAATAATGCATTGCAATTATTAAAGGAGGAATAGAGCAATAGAGCTTTCTTTCTAAATATTCACTAATACAGTAAATTACATTTTGGCTTCTATTATTTAATTGTGCTGTCCTGTACTTCTCACACATAAAATCTTCCAGGTACGGTAATTTGTGAAGTCATATTAAGATACAAAGTATATTTTTTTTACTAAAGATTTCAAATATGTTATTACAGAAATTAGGCTTATCAAAATTTGCATACATATGTAAGTCTTGTTCTTATGCAGCAGATTTAATACCAGCTTGTACAGTTAGCTATACATGAATGAAGATGAAGGCCGTCTGGTCTGCAGAGGGCAGAACTCTGGACAAGCTTATACAGAATCAGGATGCAGAGCTTGACTGTTTATCCCATAACAGCATGCAAAGGAAACAGTGAGAATTGTATTATTGTAGGAACTAAGCGATAACACAGCTTGAAAGACTTCCAAAATAGGGAAGGCCGACATAGTATCAACGTTTTAGAAAAATTCCCTTTTTGTCAGATGTGCAAATATTATACTTTAACAAGATTTCTTCCTATTTAGCACAAATGTACAGCTAGCATGGAATTAAAAAATGTTACTGATGTCAGATTTTTATATATTCGAATTATTGTCACACATGACCTATACAAAAAAAATCTGTGCTAAATATTGATTTAGCTAATCTTACAGTGGGGGCTGAAATATACATTTTCTCCATCTCCAGTACTTCTGACTGTCGGATTCTGATAATAGTTCGGGAAACTTTCAATTAACTGAGAACAATGGGGTTTTGGATCCTCCTAAGCTCTCTGTGTGGATTTTGCATTTCTTCATATTGATATTCCCATAATCTAAAAACACAAAGTTAGGCTAACTGGTGTCTATGATTTTCCTGTAGTGTATGATTCTGTGTGTGCATGAATGCGTGTGTGAGTCTTACAATGGACGGAATCCAGCCACCCATCCTGGATAAGCAGTTAGATGATGGATAGATAATGTTGACTAATTACAGCCTTGTAGACATAAGGCATGGTCGGTTGTTTTAAGATGCATTTTGCACTGTGTGAGTGCTATAAGAGTTTTTCTGTATGGTTCATGAAAGTATCATAGTAGAAATTACAGTAATTTACCTAGCGCTAAAACTGGATTAGCTGGTCCTTGGGTAGCCATTTAACAAGTATAACTCCTGTGTCTGTTTTGTAAAAGTATAATCCCGGCTTTTATTTCCAGTCCATATCAAATTCCGGCTCATATATTCTTTCGTAACTGCATCACTGTTTTGTTGATTGACTCCCATGTCAGCATGATAGTCTCAAAACTGATAGAGAGAAAACGTTAACTGTTTTTGCAGAAACCCGATATCAAACTGTTGTAAATATATGTACTAATGGGTATCATGCTTGTATTTTAATCTGCAGTTATTCCCTCCACTCTACATCGAAATAGCAGTCTTTATGCACGTATTTGGTCAGTTGATTTGACCTAGTTGATCTTGACCTAATACATCGGGCTTCATGATCATGGCCCCGAAATAGATGACTTGTGCACTGCAAAAGAGATATGAACACCCAGTGCTAGTGAACGGTGAGGATTCATGGAAAGCTGGGCTACAAACGACAGACGCTGAACTAAAGCAGATTCTGAAGCTGGTGTAATATACGCTCATGGCAAACGATACGTTTGACTGACAAATAAACCTGAATCGGCTGGAGAATTTTTGTTCTGAAGGAAATGTCTGTGTGGTCTTTCTGTGTCCTCTGCTTGACAGACAATGTGTCATGTCTGCCTTTACGGAAACAGTAAAGTAACATTAAAACTCACTAGCAGCATGACCCATAAAGGTACCACTTTGGGCTTATTGAACTCTTCATTGGATGTAGCCGCAGGCACATACAAACAAGCCCTCCTTCACTTTGATGTAAGGACTCCAATTTTAGGAAGCAATTTTTTTGTAAAGTTGTACTTTATGTGCTTTATAAGATGAACAATGCAATTATAAGGGTTGGTGTGTTGTTGGAACACTTCATGATACAAGTCGGGGGTAGTGGGTACAAAAACATTCACCCATTGTACAGCTTTGTCACCTTAATTTACATTCATTAAATTGGGGGTGGAGCTAATCTAACACAGCATGGGGGAAAAGGCAGGCAGGGGTGACCTTTGGACAGGATCCAAACACCGGAGAATCACACAGTACTCACACAATTTAAAGGTGCCACTTCAACCGAACTGCATTTCTTTGGACAGTAGGAGGAAACCTGTGAAAACAGGGAGTTTGTCCCCAGTGCAAAAAGACAGAAAATGAAGAACTCAAGCAAATGACAGAAAATAAATGATTTTCCGTTATGGTTTTAGAACCAAAGAAAAGTACATTCGAGCATACTCTGTTGCATAGCAGATGATTCCTTAGTCTAAACAGAGGATTGCAGATTTGAAAAGGGCCAAAAACCAAGAAAGAGCAATACAGTACTACAGTATTACAGCTAAGAGAGAGATTTCCTTCTATACAGTGAGAGTATAAAACATGATAGCTTAGTTAGCAGATAATCTAATATTAATGTATCACCTGCTCTAGGTTCCTTTTACATAGCCTGTCGATTTATCAATGTCCTCAGCTTGCTTGATGCTTGCTTGCAGGCTAAAGGTCACATCCTTATGCAGCCTCAGTGTTTATTCTGGTGTGAAAAGATTGTGGTGTTTGTGTGCAAAAAAAAAATGCCTAGGCGGGTTTGATATGTCAGGGCCAGGCAATTTTAGAAGATCATCTGTAAAGTCTCTTTGTCCCTCATTTATCTTCAAAGCAAAAAATTCAGTCTGCAGATTTATAGAAATTTATGGGGATTTGTTCCGCTCTTTCATTTCAAGAATTTCACAGAAAGATGGAGATTTAAAACCAGTCTCATGTAACAAGGAAACAGTTCCCTCATTCACTGGGTGACTGTTCCTTGATCCCCCAAAGGCCCTGATCCTGCCTCTGCCAGCATTAGTGTTCTTTGAACAAGCTGGCCTTAACATCAAAATCCTATTACTTTAATCAATAGCACACATTAAAGGTAACCAGCAGGCATTAGGTGAAAATGTCTCTGGAATAAAAGAAAAGAAAAATTTTGAAAAACACGGGCATATCTCTGTGGTTTTTTGTTTTTTATGTATGTGCACCTTAAGCAAATGTTTCGGAATCACAGATGAAGAGTACACTGCAACATTATTGCAAACAATCAAAAGTAACCCTCTGTATGTCACTGCTTTAAAAAATTGATTTTTATCTACAAAGTCAGAAGAACCATCAGTCTCACACTGATTGATGGTCCATCTTGTTTTACATGAGAAAGGGGTTTTTGAAATCTGATTTTGTGAGCTGAATGTTTGAGCACCATTAAGCTGACGGTGATGCCTGTCAATGATTGTGTTACTTTTCCAGGTCAATTTTCAGGACAGGCATTTGGAAATTCGAGAAGAAACAGGCATAATTCATTTTAAAAAAGTATTTTTTTAATTATTCCGCAGCAATGTATGCAGTCAACAGCTTCAAAAGGCACATGAACGACACCAGGTCCTTATTTGCATATAGTTTGTATTTATTACTAACAAAATGTATATATTAATCAACATATATTATTGAGACTTGCTACACTTCAGTCTAGAGTTGGAGCACGGTAAAGACAATAATAAATGTTGATTTATAAGATATAAAAGGACTTCAATTAGTTTGTGACTTTTATTCAAAATGGATTTTGAATCATTGACTTTCCCGTAGTAGTTGTGTTTTGTGATTTATCCTGTGGTGATTTTTATCAGCAGTTGTGCTTCCTGTTGTTTTACAGAGGTTAGTCATATTACCATTCCCTGCTCCCCACCAGTTTAATCCTTTTTAGGCTTACATAAAAGATACAATTGAAATTTGAATCACATCCAGTTGTTTTGAGTGAATTTTTATTATAACTGCTTCAGTGAATCTAAAATAATGTTTTAAAATATAATTATGTAATTAACGTGTCAAGTAGCTATCATGTTGGAAACAAAGATTTCATATTTTTCATCAGGGAATTCAGATCCCCATGAAAGATGGTTGACAATTTCTTTAATTACTTTGTGACTCATTGTTCATCTAGTAGTATGATACATGATGTGCTGAAAGAACAAAAGACAGCAAAGACTTCTATCTTTCTTGCACGGCCCTATTGTCGTACCATCCTCCCATGATTACTTACTGGTATGTTGCCTGCCTAACATCAATTTATATGACAATAGCACAAAACCTGCAGCTGTCAGCAGATGAGGGATCGGCTGGCTAATTTAGGTCACGTTCTACAGTGTCTTTGATACGTGAAACTGGCATTATGGAGGCAGAACTGCTCAGTCGACTCAAACCTCTTAGACCTCAACATGTCCATTCGCCCCAACTGGGCCCATTATCTGCTGCCTGCTTTCAGATGATAGAACAAAGGCGATGCCTCAGAGCAGGAGCCGAGTCCAGCGACATTCATACGGCTGAAGGCGGCTTTATCTTGACCGGCATGGCCATGGCTTGTCACAACCCATCAGCGCTGATAACTTGACTAATGGCAAATCCAAGTTGTGCAAAATGGTAGAAAGGTTGATTAAAGAGGGGAATAAATGCCTTACTACCCCCAGCTCCATTAGGCTTAGGGCTGGCTTAGTATTTTTATTTTGGTTTTTGGGTGGAGGCGTGAATTCAGGCATATCGGAGGTCAGATCAAGGACACGGGCAGGGCAGTACTCAGCTCTTGTAACTGTTGTCCCCCATTTAAATCTTCTCAACCAGAAAAAACATAAGTATAATCTGTACATGGCTCAAATAAAACTCTGTTGATAAAAGGGATATCATTAGTAGTTAGTCCATAATTTCTAAATTATGGCACATATTGGTGACATAGACCGACAGAGAGGTTCCTACTGGAGTATTTGCAGCTATTATTGTCATGCGCTGCTCGTACGATCCTCCTGTGTGCCACACCCCCTTATTAACCTTGTGTGGAATCCCTGCATTTACCAGCTGTTTCGTGTTATTTCCGATTAGTCCTGTGTATTTCAGTCCGCATTCGAGTACGTTTCCCTAGGTCTGTCATTGAAGTCTAATTGTGTAGTGCTGCCTGTTTTTGCCTGTTCCATGTCCCAGCTCCTTCTTCCCATTAAATCCCGTTTTCCCCGATCCATCGTGTTCTTCTCCTGCTTCCCCGTTTCCGTACGCCCAGCTACGTCACAACAATTATTGCAGTTCAGATTGTAAATACATTGTTTCATGTTCCGTCATGTCTCGCTTAATAAGGGGGACACATTCTGAGAAATGCGTCACTAGGCGATTTTCATCGTTGTGCCGACATCTTGGAGTGTATGTACAGTACACCTAGGCTATAACGTTACTAGGGGATTGGAGTTTTTCAGCTCCATTATATTGTAATCTTACAGGACCACCATCATATATGTGGTTCTTCACTGCCCAAAATGTCGTTATGTGCCGTATAACACTAATTGACCTAGATAGTCTTATACAACAACAAATACAGCATGAAACAATGCTCTACATAAAATGAACCACTGTGAATCTTTATAAAGAATTTGTCATTTATGCTAGCTCCAAGCTAATGATATATTTGTAGCTTAATTTGCAGTAGGCCTATATTTGGGACTCAAAGCATATCGGAGGAAATGACCTCAGTGTCCAAAGTTATGCTTTATTTCCAGTCTCGGTCATTACCATGTCTGTATATTTGAGATTGTGGTGGAAATTGGAATGGCTTAAGAGTTTTAAAGACCATTACACTTTTTTTAGTAATGTAAAGGAGGAAGGGGACTCATGCCACGGACGGTCTGATTTCCTTGAAGAGTAGTTTACATGGCGTTCAGCAAAGTTGTTGTGATAATCTATTTAGGGGAAGCTTTCAGCGCCCAGGAGGCTGACTCAAGGGACTGTTGGCTCCGGGGCAGCATCCTAAGTGCAGTTGTGCAAAGATTTGTGAGTCTGCTGTGTGCCAGGGGTGTCAAATTACATCTGTTTAAGTGTGACGGGACTGTGTTACGACATTGGTGCCTGGAAGGGCACAAAAACTAGAGAGGCAAGGGCAGGCAATGTCAGCTTGAATACGCCTTGTCCTCCCTTTCTCAGGCTCACTTGGCTTTGTGTGGATGTTTGGGCCCCGTGTCTTGCTTCATAAGGCATAGGCCTGAGAGAGAGAATGGATCACGCTCTTCCCCAGAGTTCATAAGACAGATTCGTCTGCACAGGAATCCCTGTGTTTTTTTTTGCCTGCTGGTTTCAGTCCATTGCAATGTTTTTCGAAACAGGGACGGCAGCTACATTTTCTTCTCTTCCATCTGTCCTCAGATGTAGCTGGTCATTTGCATTACATATTTGTTTTTACTGTGGCAAAGGGAACATACTGTGTGGCAAGTGTTGGTTGTCCGTTAAAAGATTTTTCCCTGCATTAATACTTTGTGTGAACTCGATATGTAAATCAGAAAATTGCCCAGGCTCCTACTCATGCAAATCCTAAGCTTTTTATAAACAGCGTCTTATTCTTGGTCGTGGATTTGAACATAATGTACAACATCTCCCACTCAGCTTCAATATTCTAGTTAGCAATGAATGGGCAGATTGGAATATATTACTGTGGGATATTGAACAAGCTAAGATAACACTTTCGTTCACATACTGCTATTAAACGACGTGCGAAATCTGTAATTTGATATAATTGCATCAAAATTGTATCTAAATATTTCTGCAATTCTCAGGTCCCCCCTAGTACTTGAGTTACAGTAATTGTTCAAGTACATTTACTTCACATTATGTAACATCGTACATTATGTATGCATTTTAAGAGAAATACTATGTGTCAAGAATAACATTTCTGTTTCTTTTAAAGGTCTCCGATAACTAATTTAGTTGTTGTACTCTCCTGCACATAGGCATTTAAAAACAAAAATGTAGCTTTTTCCTTTTACATTATACCTTTGACACTCTTATTTCCAGTCTTCTTATGTCATCAATTGACTGGTAAGATGGAGGTGGAAAGGCCTAAAAATGCATCCAAAGTGAGCTCTGATGCAAATTATTCTCCTTGACGATAACAAAAATATCCTTTTCAGTTGAGACATTAAGTGTTCCCAGGAGAACCTTTACATCTTCTTAGATCATGGTAAGAGTTCCTGAGACTTCTCCTGTTGTCTCTTAAGTTAAATTTAGAGTATTTAACCTTAAATATTGACAAAGAAACAATAAATAGTGACTTTTTAGAGTCCTTTGAGGGTCCGTTTTGTATTGTGAGATTTTTTTTTTCTTATGTATGATTTATTTTTCATTTTTTTGGAAAATAAAAATGAGAACAAATCCACGGAGGGATCATCTCCCCTAAAGCTATGTCTTTTTTTAAAAGGCTGTGCTTTTTATGTGAGACGTGTAAGCTGTGCTTTTCGCTCCTCAACGCATCCGCTGCTCTAGGATGGTGATTTTATTTGTAACCTCTATCACAGCCAACCCTGCATCACCTAAAAGAGCTACGAACTAAAAAAAAAAATATGAAGTTGAAGTTTGAGAAGCGAAATACAAGATAAAATCAGATAATGGCAAGCAATGTCTATTTGCAGCTTGTTGTTGCGGAGCAACCTTCAAATAAAAACATTGTGCCAAGTGTCTTCAAAATGAAAATGCGAAGGAGCTGCTGATAATTAAACTACAGTGGAAAAATGACCCCTGACCCCCCTGAGGCAAAGCTGAATGATTGGACGATAAATTTCCCCTAATTCCCATTACTCAGCTGTAGCTGCAGATTCCTCTCACTCCCTGCATCAGCTCCTCTGTAATTAAAAAGAAAAAAATAAATAAATAAAAAACTACGGTGACTTCTGTTGTCTCATAGATGTTGCTATTGTTTCAAGATGTTGATCCTTTGATAAAGACATAAAGCACTGTCTCGAATCTGGCACAAAGACATTTATCAGTTTGTTTTTTTTTGTTGTATAGACATGTTGGTCTCTTTCTTCTCATGGCCTTTCAACAGATTGCATTATACCTCTTTAATCTCCCCAACACACTGTTGTGTTTTTTTCCCTCTTTGATGGGAAGGTTTTGCAATATCATGCACAACATCATAAATACTTCGGAATGTTCGCTTTTATTTCACAGAGAAGGACATAATGAGGCATCCCTATTAACAGCATCAATAAATATCAATAGGCTACAGATTTAAAACTATAAAATGGTTTATTCTGGGGATGTTTGTGGCAGAGTGTTGGTGTAATTGATTATTCTATGATTATAATACATTGTATAATTTGTTACTAAGGACCTACAATGTGTCTAATTAGAAAAAAAGATAGGGAAAAGGGAATGGCAGTCATGTTCTTTACAGTAATGGGAATGATTTCATGGAAATTATTTCAGTATATAAGGAACATAAATCAGTGCCCGTTGCCTTTCAATAGTACTATATAATGGCCTGTTGAGGATTCCTGAAAGTCCCATATAATGGTAGCTAGTTACTGTTCCACCATCTTGACTGAACTGAAGTGTTTTCCTACAGAAAGAAGAATGTCATTTTTTTTTAAAAGGGCGGGATTGGCGATCAATAGGATTTTCATCACAGTTACTTTTTTCATATTTCAGATGGGGGAGATCACGGGTAGGGCAGCGAATAAATGATACATTAGCATGCCTGTCCTCTCCCCTTATGTCAGTCCCTGACTCTTAAGAATTGTTATTCTGGAGATTGAGAACAAGATGAACAGTGTGCAGGCCAAGTGGAAACCTCTCCCTGAAACTCAAATTAGCTTGCTGTCATTTATCATATAGTTCACTGTAGCCGCCCCCTCATTCTGTACATCAAAACACATCAATATGCACAATTTGATACATTTATTTTCATCCTATAGAATAATGAATGCCATCTGTTCTGATTCATCTAAAGTCAGGAGTTTTTTTTCTCCCACACTTAAATAATCACTTTGTGTTTCCTTTTCCCTGTTTTTGTACTATTGTGTCTTAATGATGCTGTAGTGTATCACAGCACGTAAAGCGACTTTGTTGTTGAAGGCGCTATATAAAAATAAACTGAATTGAATGTGTTACATATTCATTTGAAATTCTATAAATGTATGGAGTGGTCATTAAGGATTTGTTAGGCATGATAGCAGCCTGTTAAATTTGAGTGTCATCCTGTGATATGTTGCAATAGATGCACAACAACAATACATATCATGGTAGAGTGCACCACAATATGTTACTCTCAACAGTAATAGATCAACCAGACACAACTACCCCCTACAGTGCTGTTAATGCGGATTTTTTTTTTTAATGCAGCCCTCTGTAGTTGATTTTATCTGATATACTCTCTTTTCAGATAAGCGTCTTTCAATGGGAAATTCGTTTTTAAATACTTCTAATATTTTAAACAAGAACATTTTATACTATAAATGACTGAATACGACAAAATGAATGAATTCTGCTAGTCTAGAGAAATGAAATGTGCAAAATAAAGTTTCACCATAGAATGACTTATCATTTTAATTAATTCAACAAGGTCAAAAAGCCACATATGTGTCCATGTATTTCAAAGAGAAAAATGAGCTTTGGTTTTAATGATTACACAGGACCACAGTAATTAGTGAGAAATATCTTTTAAAATACTATCAGCAGTAAAGCAAAGAGAAGTATCTATCCATCCATTCATCCATGCATGCATGCATGCATCCATCCATCCACATATACATACATGCAAACATGTATAATATTTTCTTAATGGCTCCCAAGTCACAGTTTTGAAACAGTTTGTAATCTTTTATGACTCTTCAGTTTTATAGACTGAAAGAATCTGTCTTTGCAGATTTGGGTACATTAAATGCTATTCCAGTTGTTGTTCTCTATGTAGTTTTTGGAATTGAATATATGTTCAGTCATGGGCAAGATTTAGGGTTATGCTTGTTCTATGCTTTGTCACAGAACTCCCTTAAAGTGATGGCTGTTAGTATGTTTTTTGCCCTACATAGTATAAAGCTGTCTGTCTGGTGTTAAATTATCATAATGATTAAATTTGCTTCTTATCCACTTGTGAGGGAAGGCAAATTGATTACATCTCCACACATGCAATGCGACGTGTATGACTGGATGACTTTGTCTACACAAAATGGATGTATCTAATAGGAGTAAATTAAGCAATGAATGATATCAAATTAGATTTACCTGAGAGATTACATGCATATGCACACAACAGGTTTAATCCCCTTCTTGTAACAGTGTTTTTTTTTTTTTTGTCCATAAAAACAACAGCTGCATCCTTGTATTAAAAATCTGGAATGTATTCATATATTCATATATTCCTCTTTTGAAAAAGAGCCTAGCATGCAAACTTTACTGCGCTAGCTGGTCTATCTGGATCACAGTTAGTTCTAAAGGTTCCATGTGCTCCTGTTTGTCTGTTGCTGATATTATTATGGCCTCAGCTACAGGGACAAAGTAAAAGGTAACACGTTTCCTACGATATTGTTAAGAGGCATTAGCATGAAGATCTGGTGCTCGGGACTTTAACATTGCAAAATGCTGTAAGCAATATAAGCACTCAGATTTTAATGACATGGTGCCAAATATTCCATGACGTTTATCGTAAGTGATTACAGCACAAGAGGCTGCTTTGGATCTTCCTGAATGCTTCTGATAAAGGGAAGTCATTTTTATATGTTGGTTTTCATCCATTGCTACTGCTTTTCATGAGCAGGATCTAATGCTTATACATTTTTGCTAAAAATTAACCACGACTGTTGGTTAAATATAAAGCCTTGCCTTTCTCCAGTGCTATTAGACAATCCAGTGTAAATAACAGTACAGTGGTTCGCTCTGATTTTCGACATGCCATTTCAGGAAGGACAGAAATGTGGCGATGACTGAGAAGGAAGGTTCAGACAGAGTTCAGATACAGTTTAGGCAAATGGCATATCAGTTATCATCTGATATGCAGAGAAACTAGGCTATCCGTGACCAGACACAATTTGAATTAATTGTGTATTTTAAGAAGCTAGTGTTGAAATCATGCTGCAGACATGTCCCGCCTGAGGGGATCTTACAGGCTCCTGTTTATATCCAGAGTTATTCATTCTGCTTACTAGTACGGTTCATAGTTAAAAATATGAGAATCATTTGTGCATTTGCTCTCAGGGATTAAAAATGGCCATTTTAGATACTGTATCTGTTTTGTTCTTTCGGACTCCTATATATACATAACGACCCCCCCTGGTGGCACTTCCCCCTCCTTCCATAGGGTAACACACTGTAACGATGTCCTGGTGATATCAGAGGGGAAGGCAAAGAAAGGCATGATTCTGAGCACATTCTCCCTCCGGGATGTAATTCCTGGGTGTGAGTCGGCTATTTTGAAAATAACTTGTACGCCTTTGCACAGCTGCCGCGATCCCTATTAAAGACGCATGGCACGGCGCAGGAGTGACTTTTAGTCACGCTGTCGATGGAATGGACCGTAACCTGCTATGATTAACATGATTAACAGACGCAGGTACCAAATATGGTTCCCAATTAAAGGCGCACACCGCCTGAGTACAAAAGCCGTATATTATCGACAGCCTGCAGAAAATCAATGCGGTCGCTGGATTTCCTTTGGTCTTCTCTTGTGTCTGTATGAGGCACAGAGGAGCCGTAACTGCGGGCCCGCCATGGCCCGCCGGGGCCCCCCGGTAGACCTGATGTGTCTCCAGTTGCCCAGCAGGTCACTTACCTTACACTGAGAGATCATTATTCTGCTCCTTTATCCCAGGGGGGTCATGGTCTCACAGACCGTTCAGTCATTTTCTCTGTACGCCTCAATTATAATTGACAAGACGGTTTATTTATTTATTTAAATATGCACTACTGATTTTGGAATTCACAGGAAATCTCATCATTTGATATTTGCCATTGAATAAGACCTTAGAAAACTGAATATTACATTTTATGAAAATATCCTCAAATTTTTGATGAGGGAAAAATCAGCATGCAATGGAAAGAGAATAACATTTTAATGGCATTAACAGTTAAATTTGTAATTATTGTTCATTCATTTTCACTCAGGTCATCCTCTTCCCAGAAGCTTTCCTTATCGTCAAACCTAGCATAAAATCATTCTCTTTTATGCCGGATAAGTTAAGCCTGACATTTTCTCATTTTATTGCTGTTTTAGTTATGCATTATTGTTTAGTGATTTATTCCATCTATGTTGTAACTTAATAGCATTGACATTATGGAGTAAATCTTGAATCCATATTACAGATATGCTGAGGTTTTTTTTTGGGGGGGGGGGGTAACTTTGCTGTTTTTCTTGTTTGGCTCTTATCACTGAACTGCAAGGCTCATTTCTCTTTTGACCTTATTTGAATTCAAAGATAAGCCTCCCCAGGAAAAATGGTGGCAAATTGCTCCTTTATCTGCTGGAAAGGGCTGCTCTGTCATTGTGTCTGTATGTTGAATTGAAACCATATTAAATACACAAAGTGCTTGGGCATAGAACCATGTTTTATATGTATCTATTGCAAAAATACATTGAATATTATGTTTAGATACGTAAGATTCTTCTGTTTTTCTTTAAGATGTCCTACCATCAAACCAAATGCTTCTCAAGGAGAACCTGAGAAACGTCCTCTGTCTTTTCACGATTTCCCCCTAAACCATTTCAGTTCAAAATTTTCAGTTCATTTTCTAGAAGTACTTTTCTTTCGGACATTCGAAAAACCTATTAATTCACCTTTCTAAAACTAAATAATGCCAGACATATTGTCTGTTTAAGCACTATTGTATTTCTCAAAGGTCTTCATTAGAAGGTTCACGTAGGTTACTTTTAATGCTTTTTATTTTTTAATATATTTTCTGGTGATATTGTGTCAAAGCTTTATTTTTCACCTTATAAAACCTGTACCTCTTGAATGATGAGTAAGTCAGATTACTTTCTAATATTATATGAGTTTTACTTATAGAAAGTTTTAGCGTAAAGCACAAGTATCAAACCGCATGACGTTAATTGTATGAAAATATTTTAACAGGAGCAGATCAGGAGCATGAAGGCTGATAAGCTATTTTTCAATAAAAAGTGATGAGAGTTAGCATTTGTGTTTGACATTCTGACAGATGACTTTAATAAACATTTTATTTCCTAAGATTTCTTTTTTTTTTTTGCAAAATAGAAATGTTACTGGTTTATATAAAATTTTCCATGACCCAATGTGACATCATTGTGACATCATCACACTTTAATCTGGCATTGAAGAAAAGATAGAAAACAGTCCCTAAAGGACAGGTGATTCTGAAACAGGTTTATTGACATTTCTCATCTTTTTAGGATACATCGTGTATGATGGCCACAGACGATTGGTCAGCTCTGTCTCTACAAAGCGCCACTACCTGTCTGAGTCCTCCTGTGCATGCAGCTCATTTATGTTTGAGGGACTTCAGCTCGGGTAGGAGGATCTGCTTGGGGGCTCATTAACAGAAACACTGTCTGCTTCTACTAATACTGAGTCGTGTGGCTACAGCTGGATACGCAGATGATGTGAACAAGGTCTGAAGGTTGAGTTATTGTGTGGCATTTTAATAACTAAGGTGCATGATTGAAGAGATTTTAAATGTCGCATCGTTGTTGGTGTTAGATAGACATGGTGGTTCTAGCGTCTGAGAAACAGCCACCTTCCTGGCATTTTCCACGCAGTTCAGTGTCTGGTGTTTACAAAGAACGTTAAAGCAAAAAACATTCAGCCAGCAGCAGTTCTGTGGCTGAAAACACCTTGTTAATGAAAGAGGTCGGAGAAGAAACACCAGACTTGTTAAAGCTAACAGGAAGGCCACAAGTGCAGTGTAAAAATAACAGCTCCGTGGAACAATGGCGTGCAGAAAGGCATCCTCGAATGCAGGCCTACAACTCATCAACCCTTGAAGTGGTTCAGGAGAAAAAAGACGCTACCTGCTTCTTAATAGAGTGACTGCTGAACATAGTTCCCTCCTTGTCAGGGTCACGGGCTTGAGAGCTGCCCCAGGCAGCAGGGCACGAGGTTGGGTACACCCTGGGGAGGATTCTGCTCTTTTGCAGAGAGCATACATATATTGGCCAGTTTAGAGATACCAGATGTACTCAGATGCTTTTGTACTCAGGCGGTGTGCGGCTTTAATTGGGAACCATATTTGGTACCTGCATCTGTTAATCATGTTAATCATAGGTGGCTACAGTTCATTCTATCGACAGCACGAGTGAAAGTCACTCCTGCGCCGTGCCACGCGTCTTTAATAGGGATCACGGCAGCTGTGAAAGGTGTACAAGTTATTTACAAAATAGCCGACTCACACCCAGGAATTACATCCCGGAGGGAGAATGTGCTCAGAATCATGCCTTTCTTTGCCTTCTCCTCTGATATCACCAGGACATCGTTACAGTGTGTTACCCTATGTTTTTACCATGGGAGGAAACCCAAACACTCCACATACGCAGAGCGAAGGTGGGATTCGAACCCCTAGCGGTGTCAGAAAACAGTGCAACACTGTGGGTGGTTCCCCATTCAAATATAAAATTGTTATTGGTGTGCCTATGCCAATGGCAGTGTTTTTTATTTTCTATTTAATATCGCATTAACACACATTTTTGGCAGCAACGATATTATCACTTTGCTAAATCAAGAGACTAGTTTTGTGAAAGACAAAGAACTCTATAACGACATGTGAATTTCGTGAGTCAAGGTGGCTGGCAGTTGTGGTCCTATGACCGTTCAGCCTTGGTCGATTTCTCCACTGAAGTGAAGTTATTAACTGTCACCGTTGACACACCATACCACACAACAATGAAAAGTGTCCCCTGCACTTAACCCGTATGTGACATAACAGTGGGCTGCTATTATTTAGTGCCTGGGGACAGCGTCTTGCTCAGGGAATCTCAGTGGTCTCTTCTTGGTTGGGGATTTGAACCAGCAACCTTCCAATCGCACCTCCCTAATCATTAGGCTATCGCTGCACCGCTGGGTATGATTGCTTGGGGCTGCGGCATGTTTTCAACTCCAGTACTTAAGTACTAACAGCAATAGCTTTAGAGTATAAGAGATAGCAGGGGGTCATGAGACATGGGTTCATATGTCACCCCTGCTCTCTGAGTGTAGATTGTGTATGTTACCCCTATTCTGTGGCTTTGCTTTTAGGGCTGTTTTCCCGAACTGGAATATAGACCGACATAAGATCCTTCACAGACCACACATCACAAAGCACAGACTGTTACTGACTCAGACATATGCATGCGCTGCATTCCTAACATCATTACCAGCGACTTCCACGCTTTCAGGACATGTTTTCCAGGTTACCAGCCTTAGCTAGACGTCACCAGCAAGCCATCACATCTTTTGCAGTTCAGCAGTTCATCATCTCCATCTCTGGGTTCACTAGGAGACACATCAGTATTACTATGGATTATAAAACTTTAATTATCGCCAAGAATAATTAACTGGAAAACCAGAGAACATCTCTCTTTCACATAAAGGCTGAAAACGCAGACTGTAATGGAAAAAACTATATATGTCTCACTATATAACCACAATAACGTCATTTTTGAAACCTTTCCATCTGTAAAATCTTTCAAATTATCATTATAATAGTAGCATTATGTGATGCGCACAAACACTCACCAGTCTCTGCTCACATAGTTTTTTTTTTTTTAATTTTCAAATTTGTGAAACTTTATTCCTTATTTATCCGGACCTTATCTGACCATATGAATTTATGGTGGAAAAGGCAGTCAAATGAAGTAATTAAAGATATCTGTTTCCTTCATTATAAAAATGTCACATAGCCTACAAGACAATGGTGCAAATTGTCAACAGTGCATGTCGGATGGATCAGGTACAGTCAGCAGGTTGTCTCATTTCTGGCATTCCAAAAGTGAATATCGTTTGTGTTTCAGGGCAAGAGGAGTTATACCATCAAATTATCTAGCACTGAAAATGGAGATTTTAAGGGGTTTCCTAAAACGCCGCCATGAATTTTGGGCTTTTGATCCATTTTGTAATATAAATGCATAGCACAAATTGGCCAACTTGTTCAGTTCCAATGACAATTAAAAAAATTCATAGTGCTTAAAATGCAAAATTATTGGTATGCTAAATACAATACATTGCATTCTAGCTCTTCTTTCTTTTCTTTAAAGCAATATCAAAGGTTCAGATCAACTGAATATGAATATTTTTAACATTTACATAATAAGTACCCATACATTCCAGTGGGCTAATTAGCTCTGACCTGTGCGTGCATATGAAATTGGTAGCTTGCACAATGAAGTCTGAATTCTGATTTACTAACAAGGTCGGGTGGGATGTATGCACTCAAGCCAAAGTGGAGTGGTGAACGTGGGCACTTCTGCTCTTGTAAGGCTTAGTGAACAAGGGGAATTCCAGGGAGAACCGATAAAAGTAAAATAAGTAAATGCATGGAACATGTAACAGTGAATTATCAGTGCAGATAACGTCAGGGCATGGAATATGTATGTGTGGTGAAAGACAGATTTTATGTAAGGAGAATGTGGTACGATCAAACGATCCATGGTCTCCAAATGTAAGCATTGTCCACTGAAGATGTAGGGTTTTTAAATATTTGAACAAATACTCATTCATCCCTCCAAACATTCATCTTCTAATCACTTAATTCTAGTCAGGGCAGTAAGCTGGAATCCATTTAGGTGCCAGTTCATTACAGGGAATATTTACTTTTTATCTGATTACTTTAATTCTGTGTCTTCCCCCAAAAAAATGCAGAATCCTTTGTGGCGGCTCGACAGAATATTGCTGAAATAATCATCGTGTCCTGCATGTGTAGTAAGCCAGCTCTTGATTATGGATTGCTGGATGAAACAGAGGTGGAGATGTAGATCTATATAAAACTAGACAGTAGCAGTCTGACACTTGATATTGTCCATGCTCACACAATTACACAAAATTGATCTTTATAACCAAGTTCATGTCATTAGCAGTTTGTGTTCTTTACATAATAACCTTTAGTAAATGACTCTGCTAACAGAGCAAATCTGTTGGGGTGTGTGTGCTTCTGTGTATGTGTGTGTGTGTGTGTGTGTGTGTGCTTTTAATCACACAAGCACATTTGTTGTCCTTCTGTTCTTATTAAATACAACCCCCTTAGTGGATAATCTGTCATAAGCTGTTCTGTGTTTGAAGCTAAGCAATTTGTTTGTGTACTGTTTTTTTTGACACAAAAATATCACGAGCTTCAAAGTGACGCTGACTTTTGTGCTTTAGACTTTAAATTTTCATTAAACAGAATCATACATACTAACCAAAAGAGTGAAACATATTAGCAAGGCATGCTGACATGGCATAAGGCAGGAGGCTGCTCATACGGCCTACTGTATGTTATCTTTACCATAAAGCTGCAACTTTTGAGATTGTGCATGCATTTCAGAACGAGATGGGGAAAATATGCAGAATCACATTAAGCAAGATTAAAGCATCTGAAAAACAATAATTTTGAGAATTAAATATGAGCTGTAATTAATAGAATGCCTTGCAAAAAAACCCACAAGTACCTTCAGACATAAATATATATTTTATAAGACGGGGGACAGTGGGTCTCTTCTCCAGAGGTCACATGGCTGACATAAATCTCACCCTTCTGTTTATTTTATAGTAATGTGTTTGACCTCCTGGAACTTTCGCTCACATTGTACTTCTTCGTCTTCTTTAACTATCTCTTCTGTCCACTACAAACCTGCAGGAGGCAGACTAATGGTCTAAGGCGGACTTTGAGTGATCTTATATATTGCTGTGGCAAGTGATCAGTAGCCCGGGTCTGCAGGTAATGAAACTCGGCTAACCCTCGTTAGCCTCAGTGTCTCGTTAGAGTTATATGAGGGGGTCAGTTAGGCAGAGGGAGGAGGGATGGCCGTGTTAAGAAAGAAAAATGAGCGAGAACAAGAAGAAGGATTCTCTAAGGATTTAACGTGTATGTTTAGCTTTTGTTACTTGTTGAATTTGCTGTTCTTAAAACAGCCGTGTCCCTATTTTGTTTTCTCATTGTAATCTGTTTAAAATTCCTTTGTCCTGCAGCAGGGGATTAGCAGGTAGATGCCATTCAGTAGCACAGTGTCCAGCAGTCCTCTTCACTATGAATGAATCATGGAATATCGCAATATATTTTATAGGTAAAAAAATAAGCTGTGAAATTTTGAACGTGAATCAAAATATTAAGCACAGCTCTTCTGGTTTTTTGGACAAGTACCTATCAGGTGTCCGTTGTCCAAAAGCTCCCACTGGAACTTACATAGTTGGAACCGTTTATTTGCATGGTTTATTAACATTGTTAGCGACTGTGCTGTTGGGAACATACCCCTGGTGGATAAAACGTGTCAGTTTGCAGATCTGTTTAAAACGATAAAAAGATGCCAAGTGCCCTGTTCATGTAATACCGAATGAATTCTGTCCAAGCTCTATAGTCTTCTGAATGATTTTATATAATTATCTATTCATTATATGAAACTGAACATACATAAAATAATGAGACGTGCATAAAGGGTGAGAGCAGGACAGTCAGAAACACTGACATCCTTCTAATCAAGCAGCTCATAATTGTTCTCTCAGACACTTGTAATCAGCAAAGAAAAACAGCTTCCTGTTTACTTCACAGGAAACAATTATAACACCGTCGTCAAACTTTAATATTAAATGTTTGTGAGATTTACTCGTCGAATGAAGGAATGAATGAAGAAATAAAATTGAAATAGATACATAGTAATGTTAGATACTGCTATGCTGTAGTACCTTTGTAATTGTCTTGACTGCATAAGAGACTGATGTCATTTGTGTTATGGATCAAAGCTGTCATTGTTTTTGACACGATTCCGGCTGTGTTACATAGAGTTTGTCATCAATTGATTCATTGTTCTCCCTTCATACCCAGGTGGAAATATACACCTTTTACTATACTAACATTTTAAAGTAATATTAGGATTAATTCATTTAGCAGCTTGAGAGTATGCAATTTAATACTTTGCTGTTGCTGTGTGGTAACGTCCTTGCTAGATTTCCAGCGTGAGTGCAAAACGCAGAAGTATGGGTGGGAACGCGGAACGCGTGCAGCGTACTGTACAGTGTGGTCTGCTGTAATGTGTTTATGCAGCGTACTGTACAGTGTGGTCTGCTGTAATGTGTTTATGCAGCGTACATTCACTCATATGCCAAAGGTAAATAGGGGAATAATATCTTGTCGGCTTACGTGCAGTTTTACTTCACTGTATAAGGCAATTATGTCTGTAGAATGAAATTCATGCTTTGGCTTATATGCAATTTCATTCTCGCCACATTTACATTTTTCTTTATGGAATAAAAGGTCTGGGTACAGAATTTCACAGGAGGATACACCTTCTACTCAACTTGGTTTGTTTTTTCGCTTTGTTTTCTAAGCGCTAATTGTTTACAAAATGGACGTTGCTATATGAGTAAAGAAGGGTTACAGGAAAGTGTCTGCTGAAATTTCAGAGAAAACGTACTGGTGAAATTTCAGAGAAAACGTTGATCTTAAAAAGTATTTTAAATGTAATAAATTATTAATGGTTTGACTGGACTTTGAGTTCTGCCCCAACCCTATTTTCTTGATAAGCTCTGTAATTTTCATGTGTCACATTAAAGCAGAAATTGCTGCACTTTAATCTGGTCTTATTCTCTCAAAACGCCAGTACTGGTCATTGGCAGTTAAGCAGAAAATGTTGATTTGATGTTCTCTGGCAAACTGCTCAGTAATTAAACCTTAGAGCATTCACCCTCTTGCTTTGTTTATTAGTTCTGGGTCTCATTTTCAGGATGAAATTAGATTTGAGGCACTGAAGGTAATGCATTTTCCTCCAGTTTTTCCATTTGCCCAGATCCCACTCTTGTCTAAAACAGGACTGTTCAGAAGGCTTGTTTGCATGTCCTCCAGCACTGTATAATTTCACTCCATACGTAGTTGATGCCACGTCATAAATCAAGGCCCAGCCTCTGAAAACCATGGAAACAAACATTTGCCAGTTCCTGCCAGTACTGCATCTGTCACAGTGAGCAAAGCTAAGTGTCCAGACTCATGCTGAGGCTGCCCCAAGCTCCTGGACCCTCTTCTGTAAATTGACACAATCTGCAGGCTCGTTGCCCTGTAATAATCTTCCCTTGGCCCCAAATTAACCATAAAATTGGTTATTAGCTAGCAATAACCTGTCAGTGAGAGACCAGAACTTTCTCTAATTATCTGTGTATCATTTAACTTTCTCTAGATGTGAACGATTGACCGAATATTTGTTAATGATATTGATTGTAGACTCATTTTTACTCACTGTAATAATTTTTGGACTTTAATATTTATGGCTTTCACAACAGATATAATACTCCAGGCATTTGAAAGTATTTTTCGTCCATCTCAGTCCTGATTGGTTGACTCACCCACTGCTTATTTCAGCGAAACACAGCAGTTGCTGGGTTTTTAAACAATTCTCCAATAATGCACAGTTGCCCCAGGCTTTTCTAAATTCCATTAGGATTAAATTTACATTTTTTTCCCATAGTTTTCCTCAACATTCAAAACACTGGCATAGAAAGTGAATTTACATGTAAATGAAGACACAGATAGACTAACTTTCTCAGAAAGGTCTAGTTTGTGACATAAAACTTGTACGTGCAATTGTCCATACTTAGTAAATAGAATTCCTTCAGAAAGCATTCAGACCCTTCTAGTTTTCAAAATGACAAAGAGAAAACGTATTTTAAGATGTTTTTCTGTAGTTTGTCTTTACACATACGGTCAATTTAGCACTCATATCATGTATGATGCATGTTTTTGGTTGGTGAGAGAAAACCAGAGGATCTGGCAAAGCCACACACACACACGAGGGGACATGTATACTCCACACACACAGAGCAGTGGTGTGGAGTGACATCAGTGACGCATGGCGATAGCGCTGTGCCACCGCGCTGAATGTGTAATGCGCGATGTTGGTATCAGCAGTGCATGCTATACACGTGTTATTGCCCAATCATAAGGGCCGCAACAGTCAGCTAGGCTGAAACCATCAATATATTGATATGATATTGAGCAAAAGCAAGTGATTTGTCAGCGCTGCCTTGTGTCTGTTGGCACAATTTATCGACAACAATGTGTTTGACAGACTGTATTTGTAGATAAGACCAACTTCTACAGTATGTTTTCTAAATATCACAATATCACAAAAACGTCACAATGTGAACTATCATTGTCCAGCCATATCATTTTATTTATATATATATATATATATATATATATATATATATATACACACACACACAGAG
>JAABNX020000002.1:8395908-8415364 GCA_015163995.2 Mormyrus lacerda | reverse complement strand
ATAGATCTACACCTGGATAGATCTTCACCTGATTTCATTTTGAAACAAATATCCACAAATTTGGAGCAGTAGTTGTAGGTGGCAGCAAAGAAAGAAATGGTGGCTGCAAAAGACACTTGATCTTGTGAAGACAGTAAATCTAAAAGTAGCCCATGGATCTTTTCCAACTTCACATGAACATATTGCAGGTCAGTGGCTCTCAAACTATGGGGTACCAAATAATTGGGAAGGGTGGTGAGATGATTTACTCAAAATGCTTTAAAAAAAAGTTTGCACCCATCTCGGAGTCTTTATTACCAAGTTCTGAGGAATCATATAAATGCTGATACTTCCAGATTTTCAGTCAACCCTCATTCTAAACTGTTGTACACGTCTTTTTCAGTCTGATCAGTGGGTTTAGTAAAGGTGTTTAAATACAATATTTGGTCTGATACATTTATTATTACATATTTGGTCTACCTGCCACATTTCCACTGGCTAATAAATGAACGAGACACGTTGTCTCAGAAAACGTCAACATTGTTTAAATTTCCAAGTGCTATGCCCTCTCTCGCATTGCCCTCAAATGCAGTCTCCACAGTCTCCATGGCTGACCTCTGCGATGTTAAAGCAAGAGTGTGGACAATGAATTAGAAAATACTGTTTAAATACCACATACCGTGGTATAATGGACAGAAAACCAAAGCCTAGGGTAGGGGGGGCTAGAGATAGAGTTCAGTAGTGTGGGAGGGTTAGGGATTAGATGGGTGGATTGAGAGACGAGGCTGCCCGTGGAAGTCGTCGTTCCAGCAGTGTCTAGTTTTTTGTGGTGACTCGGCAGTTTTTAGGAAATTAGACTGAATATGAATTCTGCTGAAAGGGAAAAAAAAAATACTGCGAGGGAATATTGTCTTTTTTGCAACCCTGATCTTGCTAATTATTTCTTTCTTGATCAGAGATGGCCTCCAAAGATAAAAAAAAAAAAACAATCTGTTGCACAAGAGCATTTTTCTGTTGGGAATTTTCATTTTTCACATCACAGGAGCGTCCCATTGAGCCCTGCGACAGCGTGGGAGAAATCTTGCCTCATCTGTGCTAAATGCTGTGAATAGGGCATACAGTGCCATTTCTGGTCGGTTTTTTATGTAGAACAAAAAAAAATGGGAATATGTGCTGAGCTGTCGAATGCCAGCAGAAGAGCAATAAAGTGTTTATGCGTGAAAATGGGAAGAAGACAATTCTGTCCATTGCAGTTAGATCTTGTCAATAGATGCAATCTGTTTCCTTCCAGATGGTCTGTATTGGTCTGGTACTGAAGAGTGTAGAAGCCGTAATTAATCGATGCAGTGCAGGAAATGGAAGCAAACGCACATATTATCCAGGCACCATGTACATGTGCTTTCTGAAATAATCTCCGATTTTGTAAGTGCCTCATGTGACGTGAAACACACAATAAACACCATCGGAGAGGCGAGATATTCAGGGCAGAGGAGATAACATGGCTGCATTCATTAGGAAGACGGGCAGCACTGTACTAATGAAGTAGCTTTTTAGCATTTCCTGTTTATTGCCTTCACAGCTTCGGATTATCCCAAATGATAATTCTGGTTTGTGGTGAGCCGTAATCGGAAAGAGCAATCCAGACAATGGAAGTTTACATTTATGTGGAGCTCATGTGGCTGCGGTTGTGGTGAGACTGGAAATCACTTAATGGCTCATAATTGTGAGCGATAGAAATGGTGACCTGGCCAGACAGGGAAGACGTGTGATTGATGAAGAGCATCTGGCGTTAACAGCATTAAAATGGCATCTTTTTCAGGTAATGGATTTTCAGAATGTCAGTAATAATCGGTAATTGAGTCTGAGCACGTTTGGACTGCGGTCAGAATTTTAGGATGGACCTACACATTTGATTTTTGTAAAGATGGGGAATTGCATACTGTATTTATGCGATGGGGACAAAAATATAACCACACAGGTGGATCTCAACTGTTGTAAGCACTGATAAATTGGCAGAAGTGACCGGCTTCTAACCACAGGAACTCTGATTAACTGAATTGCAATTGATCTTATTTATTTATGTTTGGGGCAAACGAAAGCCTAGCAGTCAAGTGCAGTTTGTAAGTCAGGGCCATCCTCCACAAACGAAAGGCAAACGAAAGGGAGCTGTTCAATTCCTTTTCCCAGCAGCTCAACTGATTTTTGTTTATTCATTTGCCGATTTTCAGATATTCCGCCATTTTACTTTTCATCAAATTTTCTTTTCTTTTGCGGTTCCTCCTAGTGCTGATGAAATGTGGTGAAAGAATAAATTAAAATTGTTGACAGCTTTTTACGTCTATTTTATATTTATTTTATTCCTCATCAAATGAAAATTTAAGCAGAAAAAAACAGAATGTACAATAACGATGTGCAAATAATTAAGCATGATTATTTTAATCTCAAGTTCAAAAAGAAAACTAAGCTGTTTAAACGATTCAGTCATTGATCTGTCCATTCCACCTATTCGTCTTTGAACCACTTATCTTGGTCAGGGTTGGGGAGTGAGTTCAATCAGAATGTTAAAAGGGAATAATTACAGCAAATCACAGTTTCTCTGACTCCCATGTCAGCTGGTTCTCACAGGCAGAAATTTTGGGACATGAGCAAGAAAATAAAGGAATGCAAGAACATTCCAATTTCTAAGAAGGGATGTTTCTTTTAAGGACGGACTGGCTGGTTTAGTGGTTTTAGATGATTAATTAACAATGATGCATACTTTCCCAAAAATGATCTGTATTGTGGATCATGATTATAAGCAAAAGTATTGTAATATGCCCCTGGGCCCACCCCTACTTCCAACTCAGATTCCATCTACAGTTGTGGCCCCCCGCCCCTCATCTCCCCTCCTCCCAATAATGTTGTGTTACATGGGATAGAATAATTATGGGAAATGTCTTATGAATAATTATGGGAAATGTGGATGTTCTTTACATTGTGGGATGAAGACATTAAATTTGCAGTGTGCAAGACGTGAAGAAAAAAAATTGCCCGTGGAGGGGCTGCCCCAGTAACATTTGATACAACCGGTTTAATTTGACACTTGTGGAGCCATTTTTATTTGAAAAGGTTATTACTGTATAGATATTTTACTTGCAGAAGGTTAACTTAATTAAAGTGTTAATAATTTAGCCTGATAATTATTATTAAACTTAGAAAATTGTATCGGCCAGGATCAATATGGACAGGTCGGGCTTTAAAAAATAATCAGCAATCGCGAGCGGGCAAGAGAAATTCAACCAGTGCATCGCTAATTGTTAGTGTTATAAATGTAGGCTAGGGTAAATACACAGAATGGCGAAAGGAAGAAATAGCACAACAGCAGGAGATTTTTGTGGAGCAGCAGAATGCAAGAACAGGCAAAGGACTGTGGGTGAAAAATCACTAGCAGGGAAACTGTCATGAACAAGACAAGCTCTCGGTACCCGAGAGAAGTTTAGCTACACAAACTGGTTTGACTGTGACAGCCTTGTCAGAAAGATGCTGGGAAATATCTCCACTGCTTTACCAATGTGACATCTCAAAGAGATTTTTAAGATGATTTGTGCTTTTTATCACCACCTAGTAGTGAAGACTCTTTGTGCTTATTGAACCGCCCTTTTGATAAATGGAGCGCATCTTTTCTTTGCTAAAAGCTACTTCTCTGATATCGTTAGCATTCCTATACTCCCCTTCTTTATTGAAGTGGCTGGTTTTCCACTGTCAAAATTCACTGCATTTCATCGTCACCGTACACCAATCAGCCATAACATTATAACCACTGGCATTGTATATAAGATAACTGAACAGTCGATTCTTGAAGATGATGTGTTGGAAGCAGGAGAAATGGGCAAGTGTAAGCATCTCAGCGAGTTTTTCATGGGCCACACTATGACGGCTAGATGACTGGGTCAGAGCATCTCCGAAACGGCAGGTTTTGTAATATGTTTCCCAGTAAGCAGTACCTAGCAAAAGTGGTCCAAGGAAGGTCAAACGGTGACCCAGCAATAGAGCCATGGGTGCATAAGGCTGATTGATGTACGTGGGGATCGAAGGCTAGCCGGTCTGGCCCAACCTCACAGGAGAGATACTGTAGCACAAATTGCTGAAATAGTAAATGTTGGGCATGATGGGAAGGAGTTAGAACAGACAATTTCCTGCATATGAGGCTGCATAACCGCTGACCAGTCAGAGTGCCCATGCTGACCCCTGTCCACTGCTGAATGGGCACGTGAGCATCAGAACTGGACCATGGAGCAATGCAAGAAGCCTGGTCGGATGGGTCACATTTTCTGTTACACCGTGTGGATGGCTGGGTGCGTGTGCGTCGTTTCCCTGGGGAAGGGATGGCGCCAGGATGCACTATGGGAAGAAGGCAAACTGATGGAGGAAGTGTGATCCTCTGGGCAATGTTCTGCTGGGGGCATTCATGTGGATGTTACTCTGACACGTACCACTTAAACATCGCTGCAGACCAAGTACACCCCTTCATGGCAACGATATTCCCAGATGGCGGTGGCCTCTTTCAGCAAGATAAAGTACCATACTGCAAAAATTGTTCAAGAGTGGTTTCAGGAGCATGAAAAAAAGTTCAAGGTGTTGACTTGCCCTACAAATTCCCCAGATCTCAATCCGATTAAGCATCTGTGGGATGTGCTGGACAAACAAGTCCGATCCATGGAGGTCTCACCTCGCAACCTACAGGACTAAAGGGATCTGCTGCTGATGTCTTAGTGCGAGACGGGTCACAGCTATTTTGATGGCATGAGGAGGACAGACACAATATTAGGCTGGTGGTTTTAATGTTATGGCTGATCAATGATGTATGTCTCTGTCTGTAGGTCACGTATATATTAAACTGTGGGGACGTTCAAGCATTTATGAGGTATTTGCAGTTCCATTTGAATATCTTCCAAGAGACTACAGTACATGCAAGTGGCGAATGCTTAAAATGCCCCACAATGTTTCTCCCACTGACAACAGCGTCAATTACACTTCGCTGCGATAGCCACCCCTCCTGTATCACAAGGTGCAGCGAGTACGCAAACAGCTCAAGCTGGCCGACTCGCAAACCATGCATTGCTTTTTTCATATTACTCACGTTCTCTTGCACAATCGTGTGCACTTTGTTTAGTGGGATCTTTCACTAAACACGACCCCCACCTCTCAAAACTTTGTTTTTACAAAGATTGCAAATCGCTGTGCTACTAGTTGCTGTTAATGATGTCACAGCAGGCAGAAGTCACTGTGCTCACACCTACCGAGTGGCAGCATTAGCTTTCAGCTCGAATGCCGCATAGAGCACATCTACACATACAATGGGAAAGAACCATCATGCGATTGATTGTACAAATAGATTTAACAAGAAATAGCAGCTATCATTTTAGAGACTGCCGAAACCAAAAGTGTTGGATGTGAATCGGTCACGTATGACCGATATCCGATTCGTCAAATAGGTCTGGATTGGCGCAGATACCAATTCGAATATCAGATCAGTGCATCTCTAACTTCAGTTTTTTGGATTCATTGTTTGGACAATTTTAGTACAGCAGAGAAAATATATAATCTGTTATTGAAACTGCAAATGCAATTAGGAACAGCTGTAATCCAATGGCAATGTGTCTGTCAACATGACTGAATAACTAAATGTTTATTTGTATATTGTAAACATAAGTACTTATAATAGTACTCACAAATAAAAAAAAATAAATGACGTCATAATGATGAACTAAATCCAGTCTAAATCCTGTGTTCTCTTGTTAGGAATGGGCATGGTAAGGTATGGTCCATGGTGTATCTTTGTAGTAAAGGGGATTTTATTATAAACTGAACTCAACAGAACCAGGAACAAAAAGGGATCACAAAATAGAATAGAATAGAATAGCTACTTTTATTGTCATTCAGAACATACTCCATTAAGCGCACATCAGAAGTGACTCACCATCGGCCTAGCGGAGTGTTTTAATACTAAAAACGTTAAACTTAAAAATATAAATTTAAATAGGAAATAAACAGAAAATTGAATATGAAGTGAAATTATATACATCAAAAATTATTAACTGCAGTATAGCAGCAAAAACCAGGGTACATCGCCCTTTCAAATATAAATGGGCTCAAAACAAAAGCCAGGAAGGCTAAACAGGATTTAACAAAAACTAAACTAAACACAGGGAAATGCCAAGGGGAACACAAACAAGAACCACATACAACACCTACACATTCCGCTAACATGCAGAAAACAAACACAATGACCAACAGAGGGACATGGCAAGCGCAGGCACATATATAGAGAGATGATGAGGTCTAAACAAGGGACAGGTGTTAGCTGTAACAATTAACCAAACACAAAGGACTAGAGGCACCAAGGAACAGGTGACGGTCATCAACAATCATAAGGCACTAAAGACACAAACACCAGAAGATGCTAACACAGGAGAAACAAGGATTACAGGACAAAGCTATACAAGAACAGGCAGGGAGAAATCAAGACAAGGACCAATACTGAAACACATGAGCACAAGATACATGTGGTGAGCTAAGGAGCAGGAAAAAACCAAGAAAGATTCTAAACCAGGGAAACAACAAGGAAAGAATGGGATGGACAGTGTCACCTGCTGGCCAAATGGGGAAATGACAGATAGAACTGGGAAAGACAGGAACCGATGCTGTAGCAATAAACACTCCTATACTTATTTTTTTTAGCCCTTTCTGAATTTCCTGGCAATAGCATCACACCACAGGGAGACTAACTTATTTTTGCATTGCTCTGGTTGTACACACCCGGATGGTGTTGTCTCAAATGAGTTACCACATTGGATGTGTTTCCAGCAACATGGTCAAGTTGAGCATAACAGAAGCAACAGACAGTCGTGGTTGTAAGGATAGCATACCCATGGCTGAAGCATACCCATGGCAGTATGGTATAACTGGAGTACACCAGAGATGGGATACTAGAGTTTATTTCCAAAAATTAAATTACTTTTCCAATATCAGACTTAAGGCACAGGAAGTTCAAGTGCTACAAGGATGTCTGTGGATTCCAGGGTACTAAAATGACGAAATAAGAATAATGTTATATGCAACAGCATCCAAAATTAAAACAAACACCATAACTCAAGGAAGAGAGATATGATTTTGCAATGAGGTGAGAGTCTCACAGCCTACAGTATAAGGGCATGACACACACACACACTTGCACACACACAGACACACTTTCACACATGCACGCACACACATACATACACACACACACTCGCACATACAATCATACTCTATGAGTAATTTTTAGAGGCACCAGTTAGCTTAACTACATCTACTCACACAGTGCGGTGGTGAAATAATAATAATTTAGCCAAATAATTGCATGGTATTTAATTTAAAAGCAAAGGCAGTAGCTATGTAATATACTGTAATGTAGCTGGGTATGATATTGATAAAAAACAAGGTTAATTTTAAATTATCATTAACTGGTGTTTTATTATTTCTTTGGGTTAGGGTCACGTCGTAAATAGAATAGTGCTCAATATTAATATGTTAAAACAGACTGAACCTATGATCTTTCTCTAGTCTAATTATCAGTCGGTTACAATCCCAATCTAAGTTTACCAAGCAGCAAATTATCCCACTGTCACGTCTCTGATCTGGTTAACAATTCTATAATCACCATGTTCCTGGACCTCTCAGATTAATTAAATCATTTTTGAGTCTTTTTGTACTACACGTGTTATTTTTAAGGTTATTTCAGTCAGTACAATTCATGAGAGAGGGCCGAGAATTTTGTGCCAAGCATTGGTTTGGTTTTGGAGATTCATTCACTGAAGATATATGTAACTTGCAATATGCTTCCCCAACCATTAAACATTTTGGAGTGGAAAAAGGTTAGAAATATACTGCAGCAGGTACAATGGATGGCAATGCTTGCAGTATTCACAATGTCTTATTTGATTCAATTAAGGTTAACGGTATAATTGTCTACCAGGAATTTCAGTACCTAAGACAGCACTCTGAAATAACTGGTAATACAGTGCTAGGTTTTCCTTGGGAACATACCCCATCACTCTGCCTCCTGGAGGACAGAATGACAGATTTTAATGGGAAGTTCCCTCAAATTCTGTTCCCAGGGAACTGAGAGTATATCTGTTTTTAATTTTCAATCTGTTCCTTAAAGCGGGTATTTTGTTACTTTTAATATGTATTTGACCCGTTACCATCGATCCATGTACGACAGATTATCCATTTTGGCTAATTCTGGCACATTTACATTTTATGTTTATTAATATGCACTGTCCATGTCAAATAAACCATAAATAAAATAAAAAATAATGTATTCCTTGTTTGACGTTTGCTGCTCGACACTTTGCCACATCTACAGCTCCGCAGTCACGTATCCTAGCATCATGCTTTTGAAGGGCGTTGAGCTTTCTGCAAACCAGAGATTGGTTTTTAGAAATAATTACTGGGTACACGTTTCCAGTGCAGCCGAGGTGTGGCACACGATCTGTTCTTTTCAGTCGTTCCTGGCATGAGCGGTGTGTCTGGCTAAAGGTCAGGAGTGATTGTATGTGGTTCACCAGGCTGCATAATGAGCGGAATGGGAAGTGGCACTGGGAAGGGTTACACGGCGCCCATGCTACGGGGGGGACAAAGAGACCTGCGAGAGGAGGGGCAGATGCAGCTGGGGAAGTTTTTTTGTTTTGTTTTAGATTCTCACATGAAAGAGAAAAAGACATTGGATTTATTTTCCACTACGAATTGTCAGCAGTTTGTAATTAAATAATGCAATCTATCATAATCTTGGTTTGTTCAGTGAGTGCAACTTGTTTGCTAATCTACCCAAAAGCATAATCGCTTTTACTATAGAAAGAAATAAAAAGTCACAAAATGCTGGATATTACTCTTAGTTATGCAATTTGAAACATCAAAGACCTCTGTGCTGTATGAGAAAGGGCTATTGTTTTGTGCCTTTTGGATTTTAATATTAATATATCAATGTGTTTCTTTAAAATGTCACCGTATGCTTGATAGTATGTATCACCTGCTCTTGGGTGTTATATATGTGGGAGGAGACCTGTAAGTGGGTGGAGGTGAGGTGTTAAGGAAACCAGTCTGCTGCTGTGTGTAATGTTAGCACCCACCATTAGAGTCAGCAGAGTGTCATTTTGCTATTATCAGACAGAAGTTTGTTTTTTAAAATTTAAACTAATTAGATTAAGTAGTGACATTTCTCTTCATTTTTTTCTTACCCAAATCCTTAGAAATCCCAACCTTTATTTTCTTACTCTGTGGGCTTTAGTTACCATTTAGCTAGCTAGACCATTTTTACCTAGCGTGGCTATCTAACCATCAAACATTTATTCATTCATTCATTCATTCATTTTCCATACCCACTTGTCTTGTGCAGAGTCTTGTGGGACCAGATCCTACCTGAAGCAATGGTAGGGAATAACCCAAGATGGGGTGCCAATAGGTCTATCTAAGTTGTTAATGCATTTTACAATATAGCTTGCTATATTAGATACTGGATATCCAATATACCATATTGGAAACATTTCAAGTACTACAGCGTGATTTTTTTTGCAATAAATATTGTAGAATCTAAAAAGCAGTTTAAAATGTACGCAAAATGAATTATAGCCAAATAGAATTTATTAGCTACCAAGAGAGTCTGCCAGATAAGTCAGTGGCATTGCCACAAATTGTCCTTGTTTACTTTTCTCCTCCTCACTCATTTTTGTTGAATTTCTCACAAACGAGCCTCACTGTCTATGAGTGAATCCAACTGCAAAGAAGAAAATTATTATAATCAGCTCACAGAGCATCTGCAGGACTCATGCGAGAGCAATGACTAACTTTTCACTTTTTTTCTTACCTATACTAGGTAATCTTGAAAATGGAACAATCAATCAAATTGATTGAATAGGTTTTTTTTTCATATGACAGAGTAAAAATGTTTTGGCAAAATTCATTAATAATCTCCAATTGATTAATCTTATCGTGCCTCCCTGAATTTTATCACTGAGATTTCACAAGACCACAATAGCGTTGCTTTCTAAGATAATATCGAAATACCATATAGCGTGGTATGATGTCTGGGCAGTAAGAAAAATTTGATGCCACCCAAGCCTAATCTCAACCCAGCTGGCTTAGCACAGTTCTTATGACGTAATGATTGCATGTGCATAGCATAAAATGACAATATTGACGTCAGACATTGTCCAGGCATTCTAGCTATCCGTTATGTAATCTGTTGACTTTTCTCTGTATTTTCAAACACTTGTTCAATGTGCCCCATAAGAGTAGGATGGCAGTTGCTTAATGTTGATGAAATGTTGGACAACATCTCCTTGAACTGTACAGAATGGGTGCAGATCTGTACAGCACAAAAGCATGACTGAGTTTGTCAGATTAGACTTCACATGAAGTGACACCAATTTATTTTTATTTTTTTTATAAAATACGTAATTTGTTTTTCGTACAAGGTTGGGGAGCAAGGTGATGAAATTACTGATGACAGACTGCAACTCTCTTCACTCAGAACTCTTTATTGCCAGTATGTACAACCAGAACGGGTTGTTGTTTGTTGGCAAACATGAAATACGAGACAATATTACAAGCCACTTAGAAGAAATGTTTCACAGGGCATACACACACATTCACAACTACAGACAATACAACTTAACATATTTTTGGACTGTGGGAGGAAACAAGAGAACCAAAGAAAACTCCTCTACGACACGGGGAGAACGTACTGTACAGACCCCACAAACATGCAGCCGTGGCGGAGACTCGAACCCTGGTCTTTGTAGACGTGAGGTAACAGTGCTAACCACTTCATGGTACAGGTACAATATGCGCAAAAATAAAGAATATTCTAGAAATGACAAACTTACAGAAACACACAGTGCAATGAGTTCTTAAAACAAACTAGCATAAGTGTGCCATGATTACTGGCTATTTTTTATGGATTTCTATATAATGTTACCTCACTTCTATTTGCTGTAGTATAGAGTATAGCAACAGGACCTGCAATTTTTTCTGCTTGAAATTCATTTCTTGCCCATTTCAACCTGCTTATTTCTAAGCTCATCCCTCTAGCGACCGGTCCCGTGGGTTTAACGTCTCCTCTGTCCCAAAGGAGGAGGTCAATTTTCTTTCCTTCCCCTACAGGAACCCTTGGGACTGGTGAGTCACATGTAATTCCTGGCTATATATGACACCCCCACCTTCATACTCAAGCCATGAAATCCTATAAAGAATCCCTCTACACACTGTCCACTTAATTATTCCTTTGAGAAATTCATTATTTATAATATATATTAAATATAATGATATTAATATGAACGTGTGATTAGAATGCAAAAAAGGTGAACAGAACAGACAAATGAAGAATTAATTGAAATATAGTCGAGTGGTATTGGAGGGGCACAATGCTGGAGCCATCTGGGATAAATGTAATGAAACTACCCACAGGCCTTTTTAAATGACTTGATAAGCACCGAGCAATAAATGTTGCACCTTTATTTCCTTTTCCAAATGCTGTCCTCTTTCTGTGTTGTTAATTAACGAGGATACAAGTTAAACTGATACACACACAGACACACACACACACACACAAAGATAAATTACAGTATAGTATTATTTTGGGTTTTTTTGGTTATCGTTGGTTCTTTATTGAAATACATTTTTTTCATAAAGCAAAGTATAAAGGCTGAACAGTATTATTGTTATCATGCATTGTGAGGTCATAAAATGGATTCCGAACCTTCCTGGAGGATATTTCTGCGTAATCCATATAATCACATGCATTGTAATGCTTCATACACAGCAAAGTGCTCGAGCACATGAACATCGGCTGGTCCTTGAACACTGAGTGGAAGTTGCTATTCTTTATGAGGTAATGAGTGAGTGTGAACGAGGAAGTGGTCTTGTGTGATAGGTGGGTTTTGCAGATGAAAGGGAAACAGAATGCCGAATTACTTCCGTTTCAGGTACGGTATGCCAGCTCCTAATGAGCTATATGGAAAACTAAATGTCGTGCGAAAGCTGCAGGAGCACAGGAAAGCTGTGGCTGGCCTCTTACTGTAATGAGGTGCCGTTTTCAGCCTCCTAATTACCACCCGGGTACCTCGATTGGTTGTCAGGGAGGTCTAATTGGCAATCACGGTCCAGGCCAGCATGGGGCTTCATGAGAACGCCTTCCCCGTGCCTACTGAAAAAGAAAAATACATGAAAAAACAAGGCACTACACCAATCAGTATATTTGTTGGAACTAGTAATGAATCCAGACCTATGAAATATGACATAAATCCAGTGCTATGAAACCCTTGTTTGAGGTGGTGTACTGTCACGTCTCCAGTGTTCCTACACGTCACTTTAGTACATCTGCAATAATTACTATTAATATTTCCACCTGACAGACTTCTTTATCAATATAATACCCATGTGATACTCATTATTTGTTTTATTTCCAATTAAACTCCCCAGAACTTTTGCCAACACAAAACTCTTGTCGTGTCCTGGATTGTGAATAAATGAACTCTTTCCTTGGGCAAAAGGAATGCATATGGGGGTGCATGCGGAGCTGAAAAAGGTTGAAGGTTTAGCAGCTGTGTTCCTATGCAGGTTATTGTAAAGCGACAGAACACCAACCTCAGATGTTTGTCTTTTATGTTTAATTTCTTCAGGTGCCTTAGCGGTGCACACTGTCATTTAATTACACTTCCTGTTATGATTATTGTGGTACGTGTGAAATTACAGGGGGGACGGGGGGTTTAACTCCGCCCCCCCAATAAATCCAAACCGTCTAATTAAACCCCTTTCCCCCCCGCCAATAATCATATTTCCCCCTAAATGGGTGAAGACCTCAATCCCCCCCAATGTTCAAACCAAAATCACACCCTTGTGTTGTAGACATGGTTCTAGGGATTTAAACGTCTTACTCAGTTCTACCTTGTCTAGTCATTTCACCTGTGCAGGTTCTCACCTTGTCACTGCTATACATGAGAATGAAAGAGGGCTGATGTCAGACGGCGTTCTCGATTAAAACAGTATCTCCAGCCCAGAAGCCCACATGATACGATACAGATTGGTACTTACAGTGGTGTTATACTGACTTTGTCTAATAAACCCCTTTAACAATCAGATTAGAGCTTTTAGCATGATCGACAGAAAAAGGTTTCAAAGCCTCAAAGTAGCATGTGCATATGTAGAATTATCACTCTTTGCATGTACTGTACAATATACAAAATCAGCTTTTAACACAGTTCGTCTTTCCCTGAGTTGTCTTAAAGTAACAGTTGTCATGACATAGTTGTGTAAGACAATGTCTGATATAGATGATCCATTTGCAAACTCAAGATCGTCTTGTTTCTTGTTATTTATTACTCTAGCTCTGTTTTACTTTCCAAACCGTTATATCTGTACTAGTAGAATTCCAGAAAATCTTATTTCATGATCATGTTTTTTTCTGTTTTCTGGTAATCAAAGAACCATACTACCACAACTTTACACAAATTATAATAAAGGTGGCGGTACAGGCTTAATATCCATGATACAGATGCCTTATGTATTTTTATAAATGTAGAGGAAAAACTAAAAAATTGTGGGAATTGCTGTAAAAGGTTTGGCCTGTAGCAAGAATAAATCGAAGCAGGAAAATAAATAGCACTGTCAGCTTCTTGCCTAAGAAGCAGTAATATGTAAAACTTGGAGATAAGAGAAAAGAAACAGCATGAAAATAGCTTTTGCTTGTCACATCTGTAACCATGAGGTGGCAGTGGGGCTGGTGCGGCCGCATTTATTTCTGTACTCTCTCCTAGTTGTGTCCAGCAGTTACAGGTCATAACTGGTCTCTGTGGCGCGAATGACCTTGTCCATTCATACGGCACCATTCATAGTCGACAGAGGAGAGCCCTTGGTAAAAAGCATTTCACCATACACCTTAGTTTATATGACTGAATTTTTCCATTTTCTAGATGTGGATAGAAGTAATCTCAGGGTTAATTATCGAGTTTTACAAAAGGTTATTCTCATTCTGTTACTATAGAATCTGGTGCAACAAATCACGACACACAAAGAATGAAGCAGAAGCAATTTGAAATAGGGTTCTGGCCCGGGCACCAAAGACGTGAGCAGGGCAAAGAGAGATAAGCTAAGCTCTTCTTTGAGGCTCGGAGAGCATGTTGGTGACCCACACCTGAGGGAGCTGCTCGCAGATTATCCCCGATGGCCTTCTGTAAGAGCGTCGCCATAGCTTCTGGCTCTTCTCCCCAAGCGGCTCTCTTCTTCCTGGACACCACTTTCCATACCATCATTCTCTCAGTACCAGCAAGCTCTCAGCTCACCCATCCTGTCTCACGAGGGAAGTGCTCCCACAATCCTCTGCTTCCTCAGAGCTGGTGACCTTTTCTGAAGTGCGGGGTCTTTACTGTGTTGACTGTTTTGACAATAATTTGCTTTTATTGAGCAGCCTAGCTTGAGGATGACTGCAATTACTTATGCAATATTTTAATATTTCTCTTATTATCTGGGAGAAGATTTTGCATTTCAATTGCTTTGTGTTCAGACAAATATTTGAAATTGAGAATAAATTGCATGTTTTAATAAAACATTATATTAGTCTTTGAGAGAATGTTTAAGTGTTACATTATGTATGAAGTATACAGCATGCCTGTTTTCTGATTCTCCCAAGCAGAAATGCAAACACGATGTCAGTCTGTCCTTCAAGCTCATTCATGAATATTGATTAAATTAATGAATGCTATAGGAAGCTTGAATGAAAGGACATCAATTCACCTTGAAAAAACAGCAGTAGGTGTTGCAAACACTTACTGCTCTATGATATTGGGGCTGGTCCATATATATGTTTAAAATGAGTGTCAGTGTATGACTGTCATAAAAATCAGGAGAAAACAATTTAAAATTATGATAAGAATTTTTATAACGTGACTGCAGCCTTTTTTTTACCAGACATCTACTTGAGAAACGCAGTTTTTCTGTTTATGTATCTTATAAACCTATGGTTGGAAATGAATGTTTTCTCGAGAACAGTGTTTTCAGATGGATTCATTTAATGATGAGTCTTCTTATCATCTAAAATACATTGAAACCAGTCCCTTAGCCTCCAGTGTATATTGCCATCTCTTAAGAGGAGTTGAGCTCAAAATGGCCATTATAGAAATGATTTGTGTCTTCCTTTAGCGAAATAATAGACACTCTGGATAGTATAACACTGCATCCACTGGCATATTTCTTAAACTATTTTTGTCTTTTTTCTTCTCAAAAGATATGAAATAATAAAAATCAAACTTCTATATTTAAGGAATGATGATCTCTGTGTTTTTCCGGATGTGTCAGAATTAAAGCATCATGGAGATTGGAAAGCAGGATTTAAAGAGAATTTAATTAATCTTTTTCCAGCATTGTGGGATGGAACTGAGAGCCATAATAATACAGCCTCTGTCAAATGGGCCTAATTATACAAATACAGGAAAAATATAACTGTTTGCAGAATGACTATAATTATATTCATTATGACTAACTCTGCCAGATCTGTTATTGTGGTTTCTCTTATGAGAGTAAACGAATGAAATACCCTCTAGTTTGTGGAAGCTATATGAGACAGCGACACATGCCAGCGTGGATTTCAAGGGAGATCTCTTCGCTCAGCCATGAGTGATAGGAGAGTGGGAAGCTACTGACAGCCAGGCGGAGGCAGGATCTCCAGCGGTGGGTGACATTTTAGGGTTGTCCGTGGGTGATGCAATTATTACTGATTTTACATCGGTGCCCAGACATGCCCAGTGTCAGAAATAGCGTGCGGTAGAGTGAAACACATCACAGCCTCACTGTGTTACTGCTCATTTAACTTCCACTTCAACAAGAAGGCACGGGGGAAAATAACAGCAATGGTGGCGATATGTGTGTATTTGTTTTGGTTCTCCAAGGAAAGATGGAATGTCTCGAAAGAAGTGGTGCCAACTTAAGCACAATAGGCCCTTGTCATAGAAAGAATCAAAGTAAATAAATGGGAGGAAGAGACTGTTTAGTAGGCAGTGATGTTAGATGCCAAAAATGAATAATGAAAACTTGTAATGAAAAATGTCCCGGGGGACATATTAGGGCCAGACATTTTGCTGGAAAAGTATCCGGGGTAAATACGCACACTGCGTTGGTGAGTTGGCTTCAGGCGGTATCGCGTGTTACGCTGTTTCTTTTATAAACATGGCACCCAACACATGCTGCAAACCATGAACACATATGTAACTGAGGTGTAAGAATTTCGGGCTTTTAACTGAGACTGACTCTATTCGTCATCTGCCAATCAATTGCATCATTTTTGGTTTGGGACACACAATGAAATAGATGAATATATTTCTTGAAACAGGCAAAGCCTACATTCACAAGTAGGTGCAGAACATATAAATCATGATGGTAATTGTAGCTTTGAGTCAGTTACGTCAAACGCAGATCGCCATGGCGCACTCATGCATGCGAGTCCCTTACAATCGGGCTGTGTGAAACTGGGCAACTATAACAGAAGCAACAAATGTGGCCCACAAGATTACAGTACCATACTGTATGGTTAAACTTTTTTATTTAAAAATCACTCTATTTATGATATATAAAATGGAATTCTGATTTCTAATTGAATCGATTCCCCCGCACCCCATGTCATGCATTGTTCTTTTGACAACTGTTACATGTTATAGAACGTGAACTCTGTCTCTCTCCGCAGTCATTAAATCATTCTCATCAGTGCAATTAATGATGGTTTAGTTAATGTAACTCCCTTTCTTGTTTATGTAATTAAGCAATCACCGGTGTTGCACCAGTGTAGGAAACCAGTGTAGGAATGGGATAAATACCTTCATTTGGCGTCATTTAATTTTTGGTTTTAGTTCTGCAGCATAATATGGCAGAAAAATGTGGAATTAGCAAGGGGAAAAGAAAAGCCATCAATAATTTAACAAAAGGACAGGCGATGCACAAAATTGCGAGTGTTCTCCAAGTGTTTGCAAGTGGTATTGCAAAAACCATTAAGCAGCTCGATGGACCAACAAAGCACTGGCAGAAGAAGAGTTACCTCTGCTTCAGATGACAATTTCCTCAGTGTCACCAGCATCAGTGTCCAAATAGGTGTCTCCCAGAGTTTATCCAGAAAGCACATCTCAACATCTGTTGTTCAGAGAAGACATCATGAGGATTTTATGGCAGAGATGCTCCCAAGAAGCCGCTCCTCAAGGCCATGAAATGGATGACAGAGGAGGAGATATCTGTCTTCTGGTCAGATGAGTCCAAGTTGTAGATTTTTGCTACTAACTGTCGTGTGTTTCAGAGACAAGAGCAGGAGAATGACTGACCTCTATTGATGTTGTTCCCACTATTAAGCATGGAGGAGGTAATGAAATTATGTGAGGCTGTTTTGCAGGTGATAAAGTTAGAGATTTGTTTAAAACTGAAGGCACATTTAACCAGTATCACTACCACAGTATCATACAGTGACACACTATCCCATTGGGTTTACACTTACACTACATAGAAAAAATAGACTATATACACAAAGCTTTTGGGACACCTGGCCACTAGACCTACAAGAACTTTTATGACATCACATTCTAAATCCACAGGCATCAATATGGAGTTGGTCCCCCAGTGTGTATGCATACCAAGACATTTCTGACAATTGCAACTTTGTGGGAACAGTTCCTTTTCTGATCCAGCATCACTGTGCTCCAGTGCACAAAGCAAGGTCCATAAAGTTGGGCAAGTTCGGTGTGGAAGAATTTGACTGGCCCACACAGAGCCCTGATCTCAACCCCATTAAACACCTTTGGAATGAACTAGAACTGAGATTGTGAGCCAGGTATTCACGTCCAACATCAGAGCCTGACCTCACAAATGCTCTTCTGGATGAAAGGGCAAAACTTCCCACATACACACCCCAAAAAATTGAGGAAAGCTTTCCCAGAAGAGTGGCAGCTGTTATAGCTGCAAATGAGGAGTCAACTCCATATTGACCCCGATGGGTTTAGAATGGGATGTCATAAAAGTTCCTGTGGGTGTAATGGCCAGGTGGTCCAATACTTTTGACCATTTAGTGTATGTATTTGGGTGTTTGTTTGTTTTTCAACAAGACAATGACCCTAAGGACACCCTCCGGCTGTGTAAAAGCTATTGATCATGAAGCAGAGTGACTGAGTGTTACAGAAAATGACATGGCCTCGGCAGTCACCTGACCTCAAAACAGCAGTGATGGTCTGGGACGAACTGAATCGGATAGTGAGAGAAAAGTAGCCAACAAAGGCTGGGCATATGGGGAACTTTTTTCAGAATGTGGGAAAAGCATCCCAGGTGATTTCTTATTGAGGCTAGTTGATGGAACGCCAAGAGCATGCATAGTTGTCATTAAGGCGAAAGGGTCTGTACTGAAGAATCCAAAATATAAGATCATTTTGATTTTGTTCAGGACTTTTTATTCTCTGCATAATGCCATGTGATTTTTTCACAATTTTGTTTTCTTTGTAATGTATAGTAAAAGTCAAATTAGCCATCAGTAACTTTAAATGTCCAGACATATTACTATATATACAGTGCCATGCAAAAGTAATAAAAAATTATCAGATTTGCCGGAATTACAAACAATATGTACACATATTATATCTGTAGGTATATTAACTGCAAATTCTTGGCCTCACTATAAATTTTCAAAATCAAAATCCCAAAAAACTGGAGTGAGAAAAAAATTTACAGTTCGTAAATCATAATTATATTCATAAATACTCAGAGATTAGGCTTATCAACATTAATCATGAACAAAATGTGTAAATCTGATTTGAGGCAAGTAAATTTGTGTTTTTGGCATATAAATCTCATTAAGTACCTCAACACATGCATACCTTAACGTGTAAATCAGGGAAGTATTTTAGGAAAAGCTTTCAAAAAACAAAAAGTGAAATTGCTATTGAGAGCCTTATGGGTAAAATTTTGGGGTGTTAGTACAGCTTTTTTATTGGTTATATGACAAAGTGTGATGTGAAAATTGACAACACGAATTCCCGCGTTTTCTCTGCACTCACACATCAGTGAGAAGCTAATTTCATGGCCAGACGACTCCCTGAAGTGAGGCAACTGTTCAAGCTATGTAATACATATCATAGAGAAGACATCCCATTGATCAGAAAGATGAATTTTTAGACGAATTGGTATACTGATGATATTCAGTTTTGAAATGCTGTACCAAAAGCATTCCCATACCGCATTATTTAAAAAAAAATCTGTTCTCATATGGCTTTAAGTAGTATTTGTATGCTATAAATTTAAAGCTGTTAAATCTCCCAAGTCTTCAAGTCATGAACGAAAATTTTGTAATGTATGTAATCATACGCCACATCATTTAGTAATGTATGTACTCATACTCCACATCATTTAGTAATGTATGTAATCATACTCCACATCATTT
>JAABNX020000002.1:8375561-8394632 GCA_015163995.2 Mormyrus lacerda | reverse complement strand
ATAGCATCCCTGGTATAGCTTCACTTGTCTTAGAAAGTGGAAGAATGGCTTTTCTCTGTGTAGTCAAAGTGAACATTATTGTGGCTTCATCTTAAAGCAAATGCCCGAAAATTCTTATCATTATAACACGGCAAAACAACAACAAACAAATTACAGAATTGGCAGAATTAATTGAAACACATAATGATGTATACAAAATTGTCTATAATTTTGCTTAGCAAAAGTTTCTAACAGTTGTAACTTTTTGAAGGCACCATAATTGACAAATAATTGGATGCAGACACAAATAATATAGTTGTGGATTTAAAAAAAGTATTTTTTTTATCTCCCTAACTAAGGCTTTAGCATATAAATTACTACAAGAAAACCTTGAAACTCTCTCTCACATGAAAGAAAATGCATAGATAAATTCAATATTAATATTACATACTGTAGAGAACTTTGATCAACAGAAACTATTACAGTACATTATATGTCTATTGTCTATGGACGTAGCGCCCCTCTGCTCCCACAATGATGTTTGCGTCACTCAATAGGCACAATGCAGAGGAAGCTAATAAGACGTCACACCATTAGCGCTCAGGCATCTTCTCGTTTTGATTCCCCTGTCTAAATATGACAACTCTATTCTTATTCCAAGCAGTGTGTCTACAAATGATTGGTTTTATCAAACCATTCCTCTCCTGTCAATGCTTCTTGTTTTTCTTTTATGCTATTTGTCAGATGCCACTAGGATTATTTTTTTCATCCTCAATTTTTGCATTTTAAACAGATATTTGCAATTAATGCTTAGCTGGAAAAGTGGGATAGGTAACAGATGGATGGATACTTCGGGCTTTGAGAATGTACTCTTAAAACATTATTATCGGGAGCTGCAAGCAGTAAGATATATGCATGAATGATGACTAATGCATGCACAGTGATAATTACCACAAACCCATAGTAGCCATATTAAGTGCTATAGCATGACATTTGGAGTATTTTAACCTATGGTTCAACTGTGAAAAATATTCAGTAGTTGTTGTAGGTATTTAGTTTGAACAGATCGTCTGCGATGCGCAGAGTACAACCAAAGTACATTCATCAAATGATCATTATCAAAAGATGCGCTGTTTTGTTTCACTCTTTAATTCATTTCATTTTCTTAAGTGTGAAAACACCTAAGGTTTAATTGATACCTTACATATTAACTGGTCGTGAAATTCCTAACTGAGGTTCCTCACTTGAGGTTCTGTCAACGCTGAAGATGTAGGTATGACCCCGTTACCGTTCCGGCAGTTATAGCTTCTGAGTGAAGCTAATCCAACAGTTAGCCATACAGGCAGTCGCATGCAGGAAAGATCTTTTTGCTGTCCCTTTTCCTTGTCCTTTTCCCATTTAAATTGCTCAGCGCATTACTTACCTAAGCCTTCTTCCTTCTGTCACCATCTGGACTCTGCCATATGGATGCCTATGATTCTGCAAGTAGGCAAATAGTTATTGGTGTAACACGGGTAATAATGAAGCGGTTAGCGAAACATACATTGAATTCTGTGTAAGAACAATGCAGGTTTTTACTTCTAAAACAGTCTGTTGTGTGTATGACATGGGTAAAATGGTTCGATGCGTATAAACAAGACATGCTTTCATATTTCAAAATAGGAAATGGGTAATAATGCTGTTTCCAGTTTACCAATATTTATTTGGTTAATATTTTTGCAGTGCAATGTGAATCATTTGTAAATTTATACTCTTACGATATTCCTAGAGCTATTTTATAATTCTGCATATTTTGTGGTGTACAGCTAAAGGACGTGACAGTAGTAGGACATAATATTAAGATTCATTTAAATGGGCCTCTGAAGTCTCTCGGCCATATGGCCCAGATGTCGTTGGCTGAGTCTGGGCTGCATTATTAGCCAAGTGTGACCCAGAGTGTGGTACTAGTAGGCCATGATTTGCATTGTGGACTGGCGTTCTAGCACCTCCTACAGGGTTTTGGGTGCCAGCAGGTTCCCAACTGAAGTTTTGACAGGGGTGTGTCATCCTTGTAATTAGTGCTGTAGAACACCATTTGAGCCTCAGAGTATTGCATGAATAATATTTCTCTTTCATTGTAAATCTTCATGAAACGATTTATCCTCACTGTAATCTAAAGTATAGCTGGGTATTTAAACACCCAAAGTCAACCATATACAATTTGTTGTAATTGTGTCAGCCTTCACTGTTCAGTCTTCACAGCTTTTCCTCATCTATTAAGAGAAAACAGGATTAACATGATATTATGTATCTTTTTGTTTTCATTTGGTTTTAAATTGGCACTAAAGATTCTGTGACAATATTTGTGACAAAAAGTTCTAATATCCCAACAATTATGCTCTATGACAGTATGGCAGTGTGTACAACCCAGCAGGTCAATATTTCAGTTCCCTTTGTTTTGCATTGAATATTTAATTTCAATATAATCAAAAATAGTTGTGGTGACTTTCAATATAGCAAAAATCAGTTTATGCCAGGTACTGTTTATCAGTCTTCACAATTACTTGTGCAGTGCTTGGTTGCAGCACGGTAATATTAGTTTTAAGAACTCATATTTTCTGTATAAGTGTGACAGAAATTTCAGTGATGTTTTATTCATTATGTGAAGCCGTTCAGTTGATAGTATTCCCATAAACATGAAAGGATAGAAGAAGAATGTTTAGTTGGAATTAGTGACACGTAACCAGGTACAAATGATGTGGAAATCGTAGAAATCATACATTATTCATAATGTTAATTTTGTGGATATCTTACTCATTTAAAACTTCCCATTCTGGGGATCACTATGCTATAAACCTGTATAAGACTCTTTTTTTTAATTTAACAAGCATAAATTAAGTGCGCTGTTATGTAAATATGGGGTGTGCCGTGGCGGATCTGTCTGTAGTACCGTTAGCTCCCTGTTTGCTCGTACCCACAGGGACGTGAGCTCGGTGGGAATCTCGCCTCTGCTCAGTCTACTTGTCGCGTGCATTTCCCTCCGGTTCCCTCCAGCAGTCAGTTTGTGCCATGTGATAGACTGATATCCCATCCAGGGTTTATCAGCCTTGTGGCCTGTATTGCTAGGACTCTCGGTCCCAGTACAACCATGCGGCGGATAAGCAGGTGTAAGGTAGATGAAAGGATTAAAATGGTGGCATCTACTCTTTTGTCTGAAATGAGAAAAAATGCAATTATAATCTTCTGAAGATAACATTTTTTTTTTTTACAAAATTCTTACCTAACCATGAATATTTTGACAATATTAACTGAATTTCAATTGATAGAGTCAATAATCATGGTCAAATCATTCTTAAATGCAGTACGCCTCCCATTCTGTTTATCTTGTATTGAGTAGTGTTCACAGTATCTGAATTGGTCGTCCTTTTCATTATCTCAACCTTTCGAATATGAGTGCTAACTGGTACTCAATTATTTATAATCGGTAACCTCCACAGTTAATATAACTCATCCAATAATGTTTAATTACAGACACCTACTGAAATACTTAAGGTGCTTCCTTTCAGAACTAGACAAAGCAAGCTGGTAGAAATGTAAATTTCTAAGTTTTATTTTGTCCTGAGAGGAAGACACATCAGTTGCACATATTTACAGATGCCGACTTTAATTACTATAGCTGGTTTTTGCTCTGGTCTTGATTAAATTTAGAGGCTCTGGCTACTCTATTAATTTATTCCTAATCCCTTCCCCTACAATGACATGTTTTGTGACCATAAGAGTTATTAATTGGGAATATAAGTCAATAATCTCTGATTACTAAAATAGTGCAGAAAATCCTGTGTATAAGCTTCAGACGACCACAACACAAAGACAATTTTGTATGTATTGACTGTAAATAATCCTTTTGAAAAGGATACTGCATTGTTTCCTCATGGTCATATGATGTGTTTGTTCATTTTAGGGCCAGTCTGACACCCATTGTGGCATCAGAGCTAAATTGTGTCACTTGACATTTTTTCTGTTCCACATCCTTGGAAATATAGTTGTACTGTGCCTGGCTATCTGAACATGTGGTCACACTGCCCTCAGCTAAAAAGTCCGTCTTTATCTTTAATCATTACAACACTTTTCCCCAATGCACCTGGATTACTTTCCAATCTAGTAAGACTTCCAGCGGTGCTTGGGGACTGAATTCCGATATGGTTTATTTCAATCTAAATAGAAAATCTCTGCCTTGACATAAACCACAGAACTGCTCAGGTATTTATTTGATATTTGGTAGCTTCAGCTCTTGGGTAAAATGCTGCACAAGTAGAGGTGATTTTGGATATTTCCAAATATCTCTTTCTTTTGAGCCAATAGGAAAATGAAGGAATATGTACATAAAACAGTCTGTTTATTTTATGCTGTAATGTGTGATGTCATAAAAATATGATTGATCTAAGTTTTGGTGCTATAATGTAGTCGATGTCTCGAGACACCATGAAAGTGATTGCGCTTGAATAGCAAATGTATTCTTTGTTCTGTACAGGCCCACATCCTTATGTAGGTGAAGACAATAGAGGCATTGAAATACACGGTTTCTGAAATATAATCATAAGACTTATGTAAGATTCAGAGTGTCATGCGTGTTTCTGGGCACTGCATTAAAGGCCCTTAATATGTGTGATAAGTGTAGCCCTGAGTGACCATTCATGGGTGCGTTTACAATTGCTGTTATTGTTCTGCCAGGAATACATCATCCTGTGCATCAGAACAGGGCATTAACGCAGCCAAGCAGTGATTTCGCATTCACAGCGCAGACTTATTTCCCAGCTGCAGCCCCCAGTGGAAGTTTAAACCAGCTCTTCTTTTTAATCGAATCCCCCGTGCTTTTACATTTAGAATCAAAAATAAAATGTGACGTGGACTCCCAAAATCAAGCACTACACTAAAAAGCAATATGTCTTTAATATTGCTGTGATTAAATGAATAACAAATGGAAAAAATGGTTATATATGTATATAGCTGTATATATGGTACAGGGACCAGTTTGCCGCATCTGCAGACATTTGAGATGTCTCAGGGACATGGTCCCGTTAGCGTGATATCTCAGAAAGTATTTGAAAAATATTTTTCAGCTTTGCCGATACTATTAATGGGTGCAGATTGCACCAAAATTGAAGCTATGCCACTTAATTGCTGCACTGAGAAGAGTGAATACATAAGACACTGTTCACAAAGATATGAATGAAGATCTGCACCTTATTTTATTACAAGACAAATTGTACCAAAATTAAAGCAGCAGCACTGGGTGGCAGCAAAGGAAGGAAATGGCAGTTGCAGAAGACATTTGATCTTGTGAACATAGTAACTTTGAAATCCTTTGATGGATCTTTTTCAAACTTCCCATGCATGCTGTATAGCTGACTATCTGGGTTATGTTACATTTTGGGACAAATTGCACCAAAACTGATGCAGCACCGCACAGTTATATCAAAACAGAAGAGTAGTCTCAAACATTCAATCTCATTAGTGCATTATCTCAAAAAGTAATTGATGGATCGTTTTTTTCAACTTTGCTGACACATTGTATAGGTTATGTTCTGGCACCTTTATCTTATTTCTGTTGTAATAAATCTCTGTTGGGGAGAGTGTATACTGTAGGAGGCCTACAGGACAGCAAGATGGGATAGATGAAGAGAAGCATTCCAACGTATCTGTATTTATACTTGTGCAAATAGTAAATAAAAGGATTTGAAGGATTTACAGGTTGTAGAGGTTCGGGGTGTGGGTGGAGTAGGGATTAGATATGGGGGGGAGGGGGTTAATGGGGTTGTCTGGGGATTATATTGTTGTCGTTCCCACAGCATCTTGTTCTACACTAACTACACACACTCTGTCCCAGAAATAGAGCAATTGTTAGCTTGGCTATTTAATTTTTGAAAGCATTTTCACACAAGGCACCATACTCCACTAAATGATAACTATTCCATTTTCATGGAGAGAATCTCCAACATGTGTTCATTGTATTGTAAATGCGTATGTTGTTTCCACCAACATGCTACCCCCTTTAAAACGTTCTTGATAATTACTGGTAAAGCCATATGAAAATGTGGAGATAATTTATGATATAATGTGTTTTGTCTATGAAAAATTGTATTGCGTAACTATAAACATTCACTTGTTGACTATGTCAGCTGAAGAATAGTGAATCAGGCGTACGGCTTAAGATAGCCCAGGCATGCATCTCAGTGGATGTTATTTTTTTATGTTCTCTGGAACATTACTGTTAATCACCATTAAGGGTTAAAATGCTGGAGTAACTGATTCTGTAGTGTATGATTTTATGAACAGACATATGAACCTAGTCGTGAATATGTAGTTTACATGCAGCGTGGCGTGTCAATACAAAAACCTGGAGTAACTGATTCTGTAGTGTATGATTTTATGAACAGACATATGAACCTAGTCGTGAATATGTAGTTTACATGCAGCGTGGCGTGTCAATACAAAAACCGCAAGCAGTTTACTGAAATATTAGTACCTCGCAAAAAAGCGATTTGCTGTGGGGAGAACAGTAGAATTAGCCACTGTCATTAAAACTGCGAAATAATGCAATCTATAGTGAGTTTTTGGATATGGCACGTTACACTAATTTCATGCGCAGCCTGACAAAGAATTCACGTTGTGAAATCTACCACATTCTTCCTGAGTCTTGAGTCCATGAAAGTTTAGAAGATTACTTCTGTATTTATTTATTTGTTAGTTTGTTTGTTTGGACAAAGTATAGCTTTCACGCTAATTAAGTAATTTACGCTTGACCTCTCTGAAACTGAGCTGCCCTGTAGATACCGGGAAGTGTTCAGGACCATGACAAAGGGTGCCCGAGGCACCCAGGCCTGTCAGTCAACGGTTGTTTGTCATAGTACGTTGCACTACACGAAACAGCTCGCACATTTCTCACAGATCGACCGTCGAATCATAGGCTTCTTACACATAAGAGCTGCATTTCTGGCCACCACTTAGGTCTAATATATCCTTGCCCATGTACCTAACCCACAGGGGGGAACTTGGCAGTTATATTCCACTGTTGTGACACCACCCAGAATGAAACTGTGGTTTTAATATGCTTTTAGTACCACCCATCCAACTCAGGGGCCACTTTTTAAAAAAAAAAACGTTGACCTTTAATCAAAATGCAGTGATGGCAGATACACTTTGCTGTCGATATGATTGTGTTCTGGAAATGCCTGAAAGAGTCACCCATGCGGAAGGACAGACTGCAGTTATTCATGTCCCCCCCGCACCTGGCACTTTCCGGGCATGGTGAGTAACGCCTTGTGTTCCTCCTTATTGCCGAAGATTACTTATCTATTGATTTAGGCCAACACTACGCAGATGGATGCCTTTGTACTGTGACATAAGCTAAAACGAACCCGAAACTCAGAGGTCCTTAATGTCACTCTGAACCTGTGTTAAATAATGTCCTATCTCTGTGTCACCTGGCTTCCCCAGTGGTCAATCTCAAGGGAGTAAAAAAGATCCATCTTGATTTGTTGACTGCAAACTAAGATCAATGGCCGCAATTACACACAGCCACCCCAGCCTCTGCTTGCTAAATGTAATAAATAGCATTAAGGCTTCTGGAATCCTTTAAATACACTTTCGTTTTCTCTTCCTCTCTGACAGCAAGAAGAGCTATGTATTCCCTCATGGCTAGTGAAGGCACTCTTCTCATCACTTTCATTTGAGCTTTACTTAAGAAAGAGCTATTCTGATCTTATAGATAAAATCGAGCAAATTTCTGGAGTTGTCTCTGCCAGCTCAATATGTGAGGAATTGAGCATAAACTTTAAAGGAATGTAGACTTGGTAGTTAAATGTGGGAACAAGTACTTATCATAATTACAACACCAGTTTAGCACCACTTATTAAACACATCACATAAACCAATGAAATTTGTCCAGGGGCAGTACTGTACTGTACCTGAGGGCTTTAGGCTCACACCAACATGGACACTCTTGTGTTGCTGATTTAACTTACCGTTTGATTTCTCCCCAGGCAGAGCAGAGCCCATGGTGCTTCCTGTGGCCTTAGCCTAGGATATACTATGCATTAATCCACCAATGCTGTTGTTGAAAGCAACATATATTTAATGATCAGACGGTCAGGTGAGAAAGCATCCCTAGGGCAATTGGGGCTGAGAGCCTCACCCAAGGGTGGTATGATTATTCCACTAGATTTGAACCCATGACCTTCGGGACATGAGCACAAATCCCAGACTTGATGAACTTCCTACTGCGGCAGCACTGGTTTTTTTTGGTGCTGTAGCCTGATCTGATAAATGGCTTCTCTTCATGATATTTTTGCTAATTACCCGTATTTATAAATTTATCATAGTAAAATGTTACTATTTTAGTTGATTGACTATTTTAAATTTTTGGTAACGCTTTACATTAACTGCACTTTCATAAAGCATTCATTACGCATTAATAGTACATTCAGTGCGCTGTCATAACACATTCATCATGCATTTATAGAACACTCATAGTCAGAATATATCTATACCTTAACATCCTTAAAATACCTTAACAGCTTTAATATACGTTAATAACAAATATTATCCTATTAAGGTATTAAGGTATACTTACATGCTTCTTGTGAATGCTTTATAAATGCATTATGTAGGGGCCCTGAATGTTCTATGAATGCATTATAAAGACATCATGAAGGTGCAGTTAAAGATTTTAATGCTCTGTTTGCCATTTGCACAAATACAGGTATGTCGGGATGCTTCTTTTCTCCATCCCTATCTTGTTCTCCATAGCTTGGGGGTCACAGCTCAGGTTCGGTCAATGTGCAGCACCCCTGGAGCTGTGGGGTTAAGGCACTCGCTCAAGGGCCCACAGACATATGACTATTCTGCCGATGCCAGGACTCAATCCGGTGATCCTCTGATCACAGGTACAGAGGCTTAGCCTGCTAAGCTGCAGCCGCTCAGTGCAATGATAAAGTCTTTCGGAGAACTCAAAACTTAGAGCAGAGAGCTTCATATTCATATCAAAACACATACAAAGTTGTGCCTTTTCCAGTGCTTCTTGGGTTCTGCATTAATGGGTACTTTTGGGTAAATACGAACATTTTTTTGATTCAGCTTAAATGATTTTTCACTGAAAACCGATCTCTTTCTCAGAACAGTGTATTGAATTTTATCGAATTTAGTTTCTAACTAGCAGGTAGTGAACAGCAGAGCATTTCATAACAATGTGTGTTCCCGTCAAAACTGCTAACAGTCCTTTCTTTCATTTCTTGTTCGGTGCCAATCGGCTCGTAATATAAACATTACTAAATGAATGTCAGAGAATTTGGCCACGTAAGACAGCTATAATGGCACAATCACAAGGACAATGGACAAAAAAAAAAATTAATATGTTCTTCAAATATTAAGTGAGCATGAATTTAGGATCCCTGCATAGAGAAGGTGTAATTATTCCTCAAGCAATTTCTCTGTTCACAGCTGATGAGATTACATACAAAAAAGGAATTCAGGTATTGATATGCAAGGAAAACATTTTTGCACTTTTAAATGATTTTCCTACAGAAATGTCGTGTTTGGAACAATGGAAAACATTGTGGTGTTCCATGTAATTTTACCAATACACAATATACTCCCTTTGCAAATAACATTACACTGCACATTTTATATATGGGTTTGTGTGTGTGTGTGTGTGTGTGTGTGTTGGGTGGGGGAGGGGTTGTATTTTACCAGGGTCTAATATAAAATTATACAATGTTGTTCTTTATCCAAACTAAAACATATATTTCCATTTAAAATGGCATAATATGGAAATAATCATCAGTATGTTACAGTGATTCATACTCCTTACCTGACTGTAAAACTTTTTGTTGTAATAGGTGGTATGATGACCTATATGACATCAAAACCGTGCATTATCAATCTAATTTCTATAACTGTTCATCCTGTACAGTCTGAAGTCTATTTCCAAGCGCACAGGGAACAAGTTAGACACCATACAAAGTCTACACAATCAGTCCCGTAACTGCTTTAAAGTGTTAGGCCACAGTGTTACTCGCTGGACCACCGGAACACTCTGTATTGCTTCATATTTTCGGGGTTTGTATATCTCCCTTTCATAAAAAGAGTGTGTTAATATCAAAATTGTATGTTATAAAGATGCTTCTGTCATATCGCATAGTCAGCAGGGTTGGGCTCATAAATGACTTACACTAAATCCTTTATACTCTGTCATCGGAGACTCAGCAAGCTTGGCAATTTAAATGATTGTTCCTTTTCAAGATTATGTTAAAAAAAACTGCGTAAAGTTGGCCATTGCTCTCGCATGAGTCCCGCAGATGCTCTGTGAGCCGATCATAATAGTTTTCTTCTTTGCAGTTGGATTCACTCATAGACAGTGAGGCTCGTTTGCGAGAAATTCAACAAAAAGGGGTGAGGAGGAGAAAAGTAAACAAGAACTGACTGACTGAACCTTTACAAGATTTTTTTAGTCTCTGTTTAAAAAAATCTAATCTAAAGTTTACTGCTGCAGCTTTTACATGAGCTCCACATGCGCCGTCTCAGGGATATAATCATAATCATTTCCATTCTTGCTGTTGGAGTCATTCATAGACAATGTGGTATGTTTGTGACAAATAAAAAAAAATGATTGAGGATGAGAAAAGTAAACAAGAATTGGTCACCAAAAGACATTTGTCTTTCACTGTAAGGAAATAATTTGGATACCATAGAGATTATGTTGAGTAAAAGCAAGCAATTTGTTGTCACTCCTTGGCACTTAGTAATTTGTTGGCACAACTCGTAGCAACGCCACCAACTTATTTTACACTGTATTTATTTTGACTGTATTGGTTTTCAACTCCTTTTTTGTTTCATACTGTAAATACCACATTTCTCGCAAAACTTTCAAAAACTGCAACATGATTATTTTTGTTTTCCAATATCGTTCAGCCCTAGAATGTACCAAGGCATACAGTAAGTAATATGTTTTTATTAAAGATCTCCTGAATTAATCCTATGGCTGTTTTAATCCATGGAATTGTTTATCATGTGTAATGTTACTCTAAACTGCTGACTCTGATACATTACAGTGTACTATAAATGTTGTGGTTTTCTTTCATTATTATGTATAATTTGAAGTCTTTTCATTCTGATAACATCAAAGCAGACTGTTGAAGCTATAGATGCTTTTAAAAAGACGCAAAAGAGAACACAAGTAATCCTGGTAGTGAAATAACTAAAGGGCTGTTCTGAAGTCTGTGGTTGGGACAGTGTGATTTGCCACTGTTGTCTTTCCTGATAATAACATATGTGGGTTTGGATATACGAGCGGCTTGATGTAAATCTCTCTCCTATATTACTACAGACTAACAAATGACATCGTATTTAGTTGATCTTCATATTAGAAGTGGCGTGTGGTTCACTGGATTAGGATCTCGGTTCAAATTTCAGTGTTGGCAGAGTGATGTCACCGTCGGGCCCCTAAGGCCCTTAACCCCCACAGGGTGATGTCACCGTTGGGCCCCTAAGCGAGGCCCTTAATCCCCACAGAGTGATGTCACCTTTGGGCCCTAAGTGAGGCCCTTGACCCCCACAGAGTGATGTCACCATCGGGCCCCTAAGCAAGGCCCTTAACCCAGGGACAGTTTGACCCTCCTTCCTATAAAAATGAACATCACTTTTGATAAAACTGCCCACTAAATAGTATATATGAGTTTATATTAGTTGAAAATGCACGGTGGGAAGGTTTTGGTTTTTACCACATTTGGCCCGAAAATGCTTGGCTTCTGATGTTACAGCCCACAGAAATTCCCTTTTACTTCCTCTCTGTTACTGTGGGTTTGCCTTATTAATTTTTTTTGTTTTTTTTCCCTGGTATTTTCTACTATTTCTTGCTGCTGTTTCCCTGCCTGTATTACCCTCTTCACATATGTTTGCTGAATACGTGTATTACTGCTAACAGAAACTCAGAATGACCACCATTCTCTTTGTCTGCTTCCAGTAATTGGTTTGCTTTGAATTTCCCCAACATATACATTTGAGTATTTCAGTCTTTGAGGATGCAATATCTAACTGTAATGCACGTGCCCTGCAAAATATCCTTGGGTTATTCAGTATGGACGGCCAACAGGCTCCAGCCAACTTGCTAAAATATGGGCTCATTGTTATTTTTCCTGTTTTAATTTGTACAAATTTAGTTTAGTGATTTACTAAAAATTGGTTGGAAGATATTGGTTCATTTAATCCCTTTAATCCCTAGGCTCTGACAGAGATGTACTTAAAATCTGAGCTGTTTAGCTAGTTATTACTATACAGACTGCTTTCATAAAGATACTGGAGATACAGAGCCTATTGTGATTGTAAAGAACTGGCCACAAGGCACCAGGCACCATCACTCCTTTGCACATTTCCTTTTAGTTGGCTAGCCGATGCTTTTATCCAAAGTGACTTTTACTTATACATATTGTGCTTATTGACCTATTGATATGTTGATGTGGCTATGTGTGGTTGGCGTTACATTAGGTCTGTGTATGTCCACGATGTACGATGGAAAACACTTATAGTTTTCACGACCAAAACCCTTAAGACAGAATTATTCCTCTACAAATACTGTTTAAATAATTTGCTTTTAGTGATCAAGTAGTCCTCTTACAGTGTTCATGTTAGAGATTTTATACATGGAAAATTAAACTGTGGTAATTCTTTTGTTTTTTAACTTTACTTTACTTTGATAGACCTACTTTGACTTATGGTAACCAGATAACATGAGGAGAAAAAAGAAAGTCACTTTCTCTCAATGACAAATATAGACTCTAAGCTTATAATGAACTGCCAAAAATGAGCCACGAGATGCAGCAGCGAAACCACAATAAGCTGCCTTTTATGTAATGTGCTGTATTATAGCGTATTTGAGTTGTACAGTTCAATGATTTAATTTGTGCAGTACTGTAATTTGAAAGGTGTTTTGAACAGCTGTACTGTATTTTGAGTCAATAAAATTCAGTTAATAGTGAAGTTGTCCGTTTTATTACCTTATATTGATGTGATAAATATACAAATGTCAGTTAGATGGAAATCTGCTTGAGACAAAGAAAAAAAATCAGTTATAATGATCACCCACGTATAGTGATCAATTTCATGCAGACAGACCTGATCACTATAAGTGATATCACTATATCACTTTCCACTGTATTTACAGATTTACAAGAAACTCTCAGAGTGTTAAGTGCGAGTTTCCCGCCATGGTGTTCACTGACCCTAGCAGGAAGGCAGAGATGACACAATGCAGTGTGGGTTAGGTTGTTTGTTTTAATTGGTTGAGGATGAAAACCTGACAAACAAAGCTGATAGACGTGCTAAAGTTGGACCAAAAACTTTTCCAATAACAAGAAAAGCTACATCCACTTCGTACGCATCAGGCACCACAATAAATGAAAGGGCTGAATTGGGATTCGTCTGTATGGGAGCTGAGGTGGATCGCTTCAGTTGCTGCAATGCTGACTGTGCTGCCATCATCTACTGGATGCCAGTAGGGGAACACTTTGTGAATGAGGCACAGAAATAGCACTGAAGTTATGAATAATGCATCTATTGAAATTAGCAAACTCAAGGAATCTTTGGCTGTTGGAGAATATTAGGCTAGGGCCAATTAATAAATGCTTTGACACTCCAAGGGTCCTTCTCCACCGTTTCAGGAGAAATTACATAACCAAAGAAGGGGACCGGAGATGAATGAAATTCACGTTTGACAAAGAGCTGGTTCAGCTTGTAGAAAAATTGCAGGAAATGCTGAATGTGCTTCTGCAAAGTTTTGGTGAGGATGAGAATATCATCCAAAGAGAAAATGAAACACAGTGGTTCAGCATCACAAGAAGTACATTATGGAAAAAATGCAGGGCCATTTACAAGGAAAAAAGGCATGACCTAGTACTTGAAATAATTTGTGGTATTAAGTTTCACTCATTTTCTTCTCCTAAATATGTCAAGTTGCATACACTTTGCAAAGATAGTGGCACCGTGTAAGTTTTCAAATAGAGTTTTTATCAAGACCACAGTAACTGCTGGAGTCCCACATTTTTCTTACCTAGAAAGGAAACCACAGCAGTAAGGCAGTGAGCTTTACCACTTCAGAGACACCATGATTCATGATAGCGAGAAATGTCTCCTATTCCATCTGCTCTCAGCTGCCAAAGTTCAGAATTTTATAGCATACTCCACAACCACTCTGGAACCCTGGCACAAAACCAATCTGTGCACACAGGAGACGGCTGATTTCAAACCTCTGTGGCCCAGTCCAGAGCACAGTCAGAGAGCAGAGAAATCGTATAAGCAATTCTGGACATTTCTGATAGAAAAACTGCAGTTTAAAAAAGATCAGGAAATCTACCAGGGCTGCAATCCTAGCAGTAACATAAATGCAAATTATTTATATATTTCATTATTACTTTCTTTTTGAAATATATTGTTGACAAAGTAATATCTGATTACAGAAGACTTGAGTAACGAACTATAGCTAGCTATGCTCAAGTTACAATGGAAGAAGACAAAAAATGTGTTACAGTGGGGAAATAAGGTTTTTTTTTTGTTCTTTGTAACCTGTGGTGACTGGATGTTAGCACACAAGGATTCAAGTCCTGCTGAGCAATAAACATTTAAAAAACAAAAAAACAGATTTCAGGAGGTGGTCGATCCTCACAAAATAAAATAAAAGCAGAATAACATTTAAAGCAGACAACAGTTAGGAGCCCTGCCCCATTAATTTTGCTCCTGACATAAGGCTTGGCGCCCATAAATATGAAAACTCTTACGGCATATGCCCATTTCCACCTTTGTAAGTATAATGCATTTTCCGTGTTCAGAGAGATCGATGGGCCTTGAGAAATGAACCCTGTTTAAAGGCTCACTCACTCATTTTAATCCAATAGTTTGCCCTCAGCCATTCCTCCATTGTTTGGAATGCAGCAGTCTGATGCCTCACATTGATTCCTTGTCATTTTCATCGTATGAGATGATTATGCTCTCTCAAGATCGTATTGCTAATGTTTTGTTTTATTCTTGCTCTTCTCCATCTTCCTATGAGTAACAAACAGCAAATATGTAGTATTAATTTTTATGTCTCCTTATATGTTAAACTTTAAAGCACACATTTTGTTGAAATAGCAGGCAAACTATCAATAAAAACCATTTAAAATTTTGGAATTAGGTCAGTCAGATAGGAATTGGATGGTAGGGCACAGTAACTCAGGTAGGGATTTTTGTTTTTTCCAATTCTCTCTCGAGTTTTCAAATTATTGTAGAATTATATGGAAATTTACTGTGGAAATGAAATGCGCCGTGCCGGCCCTTTGAAATGACAGTAGGCTTGTTTACCTACACAAGCTTACATCCGCACTAATGTGGCTGCCGTTCAGATGTGCCAGGGGGTGAATCAGGTCAGGTTGAACTCCGTCAGAGACTTCAGTCACTGTGCACCCAGTTGGCCATGTCAGCAAACAGGAACACTAAGCTAGACAAGGCAGCGGGTGTCAAGCTGAAGCCGCCGCGAAAACAAATGGGCAATTAGTTTGAGCTTTGAGCGCCTCAGCCTCTGTGGTTTGAAGAGAGTGGCAAAGGTTCAGTGGTCATAGTTTCCCATCTGTGAAAGAGGAATCATCATCTCTGCATCATGAAAACTCCATCATATATATAAATAAATGTTTGTGTGTGTGTGCGTGTGTGCACAGGCGTGTGACAGAAACGGTCAGATTTTATTTAAATGATACGTAATATGAGTCACACACACACAGTACTCACAGAAAGCTTCAGGACACATGTTTAATCCTGTAAAAATCGCAAATTTATTGGTAAAACAGATACATTTGCAATATTTTTTTTATTGAATGAAGCACCAAGACTTTTTGTGAGCGTTGTATATGACTCATTCAATGGTCAGATAAGTTCATCCATACACCTTTATTCTAACCATGAAATGAATTGACTGCGTGGATGAAAGAGTGGAAAACTCACGCTTTTGCTGCCTGTGCTGCGTAGAAATGTCATACGATAAATGACCTTTTTTTGAGCACAGCCTAGCAGCTTGTGCCCAGCTGAGAGGAGGAGAACGGACCACTGGGAATTATACAGCTGACAGACAAGATGACAAGTTTCCTGGTGTCAGAGCCAGTTTAATGCTTCAAAAGCACGGTCCTCTTTTTCCTTTTTTCATTTTTTGTAGGGTTCCAGAATTGGACGAAATGGTGGCATTTGTAACATTTACAAAGTAACTACTTATTGACACTAATCACTACTTGTTGCCAAATTTCTTTTAGCGATTTGTGTGGCATTTGTTACCTGTGACTTATTTTCTGTATACATTGCTATGACAAGCAGATCAACCGATAATAACATAGTTATATAAATGTACAAGGGGTATGTATATTCAAGTGAAGTGAACAAGCAAAACAAACAACAGATATTAAAAAAATAATGGAGGTTTTGAAGAGCGCGTATCGACAGTTTATTTTAGAACGTTCCTGGAGAATTGTTTTATTCACTTGTATTATTGTTTATATGTTTGTACAGTTTTCAGTGTTCTTTTTATCTTTCCTTATTGATCGGTCTGCTGGGTGGTGTGGTGGTTAGCACTGTGGCCTCCCACCTCTGGAACCAGGGTTCCATTTGTGGAGATTGCATGGTCTTCGTCTGTTACTGTGGGGTTCCTACTGCTCCAGTTCATCCCCCTCACAGTCCCAATACATCCTCAGGTTCATTGGAATTACCAAGTTGCCCATAGGTATATGTGTGAGTGTGCCCTGCGATGGGATGGCGCCCCATCCTGGGTTGTTCCCCACCTTGTGCCCGTAGCCTCCCGGATTGGCTCTGGATCCCCTGCGGCCCTTTCAGGCCGTTTTAAAAAATGGACGGGTCAATGATCTGACTTGGTTGTTAGTTATTGCAGCTGTTGTGCAATATATATGCACAGAATGTTTGGGTGCATGATCTTCACAGGATCACTATCTCTGCAGGATTTTCATCGGCTTGAAAGTTACTGATTGTGGATGCATGGGGGTTTGCTGGGATCTGAAGGTCGGATTGCTAGACCGTATCATGTAAATGGTTCTCTTTTGTCAGCGAAAGTATAAATCAATAATATGACTTTAATAACAAGCCCCATCTCTACGTAGCAACCCCAAAATCTGTCCTGCGGACAAAGGAGTTCCTTAAACTTGAGGTTGGCTTTCAGTGCTCGGAAAAACTGTCATATTGTTTTTGCTCAAACATCAGAAACGAAGCAGGCGCTGCCCCGAGTGTCCCGTCAGTGCCAGATTCTCTGAGTGATGCATCTGCTGGCAGCCGCAGTCACAACTCTGAATCTGCCACAGTGACACATTTTACTAAGCCCGGGATTTGGGGCAAAGGTGTTTGAAAAGCAAATCAGCATTAGTTTAAAGGATTGCAATACAGTCTTTCTTATTCATGGCTATTTCAATGGAAAGCTCTGCTCTTGAATTTGTGTTGTGGTAGGCATGAACCGTGACTTGCCAGGCTGAGAAGCAGCCCTCTGTGCTGCAAAACAATCCAGTGTGTACCGTGTTAGTGAGTGACAACCATTGAGCGCTGTGCTATAAGGCTACTATAAATATATATTTTTTTTTTATTGCGGAGCATATTTACAAGGTTAAAATTTCAATCTGGAAAATGATGATAACGAAAATGAATTAAAATTAAAATGACTGTATCTTTTCACCAAATGCTACGGCTGTTCTTGATCACACTTTTAAAAGTTTCCAAAAACAAACAAACAAAAAACATTTCTGCAGTGATGCTTGGATTCATCATCTTGCATCGTAGGAGACACTGAAAGTCATACCTTATTATTTTCTCCCTTGTTTGAGCAGCTGTGATCTTTGGAAATACTGCCACGTCTATGGGTTGTGTGTTATTTGCTGGGAAAATGACTGACATTTTAATTGTCTATTGCTTGGAAGATGCTGAAGAAACTTACTCCCTCATCTTTGAACACATAATGCAAAAAAATAGTGTCTATATAATTTTTAACCTTGTCACATACTGAGTAAAGTCAAGTATATTATTAGTGTATGTGTAATAAATCAAGCTCGTTGGGGTTGGACAAATCTGCATGCTGTTGTCAGGTGTTAAGTGTTTCTGTTACCGTTTTATCTATCCTTTATTTCTATAAAATCCAGTTGCGTCTGGAGACATAATATTGTTTATTGAGGCTATTTCCAGTGTTTTGTTTGCTTTGAAATGTAAAAATGTACAGTATAGAAATGATCTGAAAAGCAAAAAGACACAGCACTGTATTCACAACACTAATAATTATTATTTAACTGCAGGACTGCAAAACACGGCGTGTACAGTTGCCCGAGCGTGATTCGAAATAGCAGTGTTTGTGTGATGCCAGGGTGTAGCGCTGTCTCGAGTCCTGTGCTATTTTGGATAGGCTACAGACCCCTTGCGACTCTGACCTGGATTAGTGTGTGGAATCTGGATGGATAGAAGACCTTAAAACAGCAATTGGCTTCCTTTCCGCTGTGTGAATGTTGCTGAATGGTCTCATCACCTCATTCCGGGTTTTGTCTATTCTGCTGTTATATTATTAGCCTGTCCGTACTTTCTATTCCTGGATCACTCTTTACAAAATAATTTCTATTCATTAAAGCAAAGTGCATAGCATGAAACAAACGTGAACATCCCATGGACTCTGGGAAATAAGCAGAATGCAAATTAATTAAAAGTGAACTTACAGTATAATTGCTGAAATAAGATTAGATGAATCCTTTACTATTACACTAGAGAATTTTGCTATGGGTGGTTGGCACAGGGTTGCTACTGAAGGAAATCTGCCAATAATTGAACCAGCAACTATCAGTCAAGGAAACATGCTCATTACATGAGTTTTCAAATAAAATTTGTGAAATGTCAATTTGACATGTAACATTCCAATCCACAACGTTCATTCCAGAAGGGCAAGATATATAAATCTTATTTTCATCAATTTTATTGATACACTCTATAATTAAACTGCTCATTTTAATGGGACAGAAACACTATAAAACTGAACTGATGTAGTTTAGCTAATGCACACTATATATA
>JAABNX020000002.1:8354635-8365888 GCA_015163995.2 Mormyrus lacerda | reverse complement strand
TATATATAATGAGGCTCAGTTGGGGAGTTCTATACTACAAGAAACTGAATACTACTTGCTTTGTTTGGAAGGTTTACAGACTGCATGCAGTATTGGAATAGCGACATGGACACTACCATGCAATTTCAATCATTATTTGATATGATATGATTAATGAAATGTTAGAATCCCCCAAAATCCAGTTTCATTTTTTTTGGTTTTAATTTAAATTCACCAAACTGTCTATTCGACTTTACTTTACAAATCCCATAACCTGTCACCATATTTACATAAGAAACGTCCATTATTGTTTCAATATTTGTTTTTATTGGTTCTTCAAAGTTTCTTCCTGTTTCTATTTAGAATTCATGCTGTATCTGTTTCGCCCTGAGAAGTGTTGTCAGAGTACAATTTGGAATGGTTTCGACCTGCTAGGGTATTTACACCTTTGATGGCTGCAGTCATCTTGTGATTGTTTACTGTACCGTGACTATTTAGAGATAGCACTTGTCAGTCTGCTACTTGTTGATTATTAAAATGTGCCAACCTATGAAACTTGAAAATATCATGTAATATATGTGATGGTGAAATGCAAAGTGTCAAACCGCTCCGCTTTTTGTGCCCGTTAAATGGCAAGTTCATTGAAAGGAAAAAAAGTACCTTGAATTATAATTTGAGACTAAAATGGCCCCGGTCAGATTTCACTAATTTGTTTTCGGTGGCAAAAGCTTAAGACATATTAATAAAGCTCATTCTGAGCTTAATCATGTGAGCGATTTTAAATTCCTACATTTTCATGGTGAGAGATTAAGAGCTAAATTCAAGATGACAATAGATTGCTTAAGGTACTGAAATTTCACCACCTAATACTTCATCTGAAATTCAATAAAAAACACTTACTGAAAATGTGTTTCACATTAGCCCACAATTAAGATTAATGGTGGGAAACACAGGCAGGGGGTTTCGGGTATTAATCATTAATATTTTTCTTCACACATATTTTGAGGCACCTACTTAACAATGTAATTGTTTTGAGCTACCGTAATACTATCTCTTTTTGTTATATAAATCAAAGTATACTTGTTGACACATACAGTACTGAAAAGTATATACCTATTTTTTGAGGCGGGGGCTGAAATAATTTGAAAAAAAAAAATCACACTTAATCTGATTATTATGTGATGCAGAAAAAGAATGAGAGGAAGTGAAAGGAACCATTATTTCCGCCAACCTGCCTTGTCTTGTAGGTGTTTTATGAACGGGAGAGAAGAATGGATGAAAGAACCGTCACTGTAATTTATCATGTTTATTAAATGCTGGAGAAAATGTTGCACGCAATGATTTTTGGTGCATGAAGAATTGTAAACACCTTTCTTGGTAAACGTGGATTGTTGGAGTTGTGTAACCTGTAAGATGTCACGGGGGGGGGGGGCATGGTGTAGGGGGGGAAAAGTCTAATGAGACACTTTTGGCTGCAAGACCGAAGGGGGTTTAATAAGGAAACTGAATACAAACAAAAAGACCAGGAGGGGAAACGACGACTAACTAGAAAAACCCATTAGGAAACAAGGTCCAGGAACAAGGCAACTCTGGGGGCAAGAGAGACAGGCAGACACTTAAATACTGAGGAACACCAGGGCAAACAGGGAACGGGTGCAAATTATAATGAAATTATCAAATCAAAAAGGACTTGGGACAACAAGGAACAGGTGGGGAAGATTACAGTTAAACGAGCATGAAACAAAGAAACCTTAACTCACAGCAAAACCAGAATCTTGGATGCATTAAACAGAGTACTGCCTACACTACACAAATCTACAATCGCACAGGACACAAACAGGGCAAACCAAACAGAGAAGCGAAATAACTACAACAGACACCATGAACAAAAATCAATTATTAAACAGGCTGGTTTTACACCCATGACTGTCGGGCTATAGCCTCTGTGCTAAACGCTCAACTCCCGAGCCATGCTGCAGTCCAAGGAGCAAGGGAACACACAGGGTTAGACAGGGAGTGAAAAGGCGGGATGGCCAGTGACACCTGCTGGACGAACAGGGTAGAGACTCCAAGGGTAGGATCAGACAGGTGCTGACCCTGACAGTAAGAGTCAACTCTTTAATGTTCAGATGTTGCATGTAGTGGTGTTGGACAAAGACTGTATTTAGACAGAGACTGTGTTTGGATAGAGACTGCCTTAAACGATCCCTCCCTTCTTTTAATAGAATATTATCTGCCTGCTGAATTCATACAAAAGGGAATATTAAACACTGAGAAACTGTAACACTCCCATATGAAATAGATGAATTGGGAGGTAGCTCATTTAAAGCTGGAGAGGTAATACGTTCATTCTATATTCTACGAACTGCAAAAACAAAATTGAGTATTATTTTAACTTTGGAAACCTGGCGTAGCACAGTGAGTCTGGCTGAGTGTGTATGGAGTTTGCATGTTCTCTCTGTGTCGTTTTGGGATTTCAGTCCAAAAACATTCTAAGATGAACCGGAGTTACAAAATTGCCTGTAGAGGTGTGCGTGTACGTGCGTGTGCCCTGCGACCGGTTGGCGCCCCATCCTGAGTTGTTCCCTGCCTTGTACCCGTAGCTTCTGGGATAGACTCTGGACCCCCTGTGATTCTGCAAAAGACAATGGTTGGATGGTTTTGAAAGCTAATCAAATTCTAACTTTAAGCAAATCAAACCTCGAATAGATTAGGTTCTAGCAGGCAAATTTGTGTTGTTTTCTGTCATGCCCCGAGCTGCACCTTATTTTTTACTTCTTTGCAAAACTATACAATTCCACCCTATTCATGACAGGGTGAATTGCAAAAAACAATATGGTAATATAGATTCTTTTAAAGTAAAATTGATGAGTGCATTTTTTTTTCTAATAGTGGTCTGGTAATGTAGTTAATTCCCTGGAACGTGAAATGATTTAATATTCTGGACAGGCTTTTTAATTAAATTAATTGCTGAAGACATTGTAAAATGCTGATGGTATAATAAAACACATGTTATAACCATCATTTATCATTGTGATGCAAATTATATCCAATGATTGCTCAATGACTCCTTCCTTCAGGGACAGAACAAAAATAAAGATAAAAAAATAAATTGGCTCAAAAAGGGCAAGACATTAGGTAAGGCCATTTATGAATTATGATGTCCATTGTCTTTGTTCCTTCTTCTTGCATCCATATTCTAACTGAATAATGGGTCTACAGTACAAACCTTCCTATTTTAGAAGTGTCGTAACTCAATAGTCTTTGTTGTATTAGCCCATCTGCTAAGATGGTTGGATATTACGGTGTTTCCCAGACCCTGCTTTCAGAATTTCGTAAGATTGGAAAAGGTGCACAGCAGAATGGACTGGAATGATTAGTGGAAATTAGCACCAATTAGCACAAACTCTCAAATGAGAGATGGAAAACAAGCATGATTCTGAAATATGGCATTAAGTTTCAACATAGTCTGAATACTAATACTTATCGAAGGAATTTTGGCTCAGACTGTGGCTGTTTAAAATTACAGTATCCAGCTATTTCAGTGATGGGGATGTCAGGAAAAGTTAAGCAGCAAAACGAGATAATTAGCCAAAAGCAAACTCACTACCGTGAGACACCTAAAGGAAAGGCAGCCTCTGGATCTGAAACGTAAATGCATTTTACAAATTAAGCCTCAGAAAATGAAGAGCAGCTTCATTGGGGGTTTAGTAACTTTCATTCCATATGAGCTGAAATTTAACGATATTAAGGTGCGACTGACGCTCCTGGGGTTACCATTTACTGCATTTATATCGATTGTACATTGGATGCACATTTTTAGAGGTTTAATAAGACAATTGTGTGTCTTGCTTTAATACATCCGTGCATCTTCCAGGTGAGGCTGGACGGGGTGTCGGGTATTGACTCTACATTAATTCATATTATAGTTTGAGGCAGGGATGTGGTGTTACTGTACATCTTTACTCTATCACTGAATATTGCAGGGCACAATGGGAGAAATCCCCTTAAACACCTCTTACTTATGATAGTTGTGCCCGTGGGATGAATATATTGAATGTAAATTGAATTAGATGTAAAATAGTTCAGATAAAGGAAAAATAAATGGATTTTGATCATAAAAATTTTAAAGCAGAAAAGGAAGGTTATAGTGTACAAGAATCTAGAATATTGAGTATAAATTTAACTTCATGTTCTATGAGAAAGAAATCAAATGCAATTTGATTCAAGTATGGAAATGAAGACTTTAGACTGACTGGCCATTTGATTCTGATTGTGTTCTGCTTTCATCCTCAGGTCCGGGTTAGGGTTCTGTTTCAGCTGTAGTCAGATGCATCACAAGCTCGGGGAATTTGCCCGAAGCCCTGAATGAATCCAAACAAGCCCTGAATGATTTGTTTTGCTTGGATGTGTTAACGACCATGCTCTCGGTTTGAAAATTCCATACGTGACAGCAGTCTTAGCCCAGGGCGGCGTTTCCCAAACCCTTTTCAGTACAGCGACCATTGTAACTTCAGAGGGGTTGGGGCAGTGTAGGAGAACCCTCAGACTGATGTGGCCACCAAGCTGCTGCTGTCTTAGGGTCCCGGGAATGCCGTTGGCTATAGTCATGGTGTGGGGCCTTCAATTATTCATACTTTTACATTTCGTTCAACATTCAGATGTGTGAAACATTTTTGGAGCATATAAGAGAGATTCATCGAATGTTATGACAGATTGACTTGTCACCAAGTGTTCGGCAGACTGATGAGGTGTACTTCACCAGTGTTTCTCAACCCGGTCCTTGGGGATCCCCAGATAGTCCACGTTTTTGATCCCTCCCAGCTGCTGGCAGGACACAGCAAAGACGAAGCCCATCTAGCAGCTGCGAGAACCGGGTTGGGAAACGCTGCCCTACACTGCTGGCGAATGGCGAAAGGCTGAAATGGATCGAAGTATGTATCCAGATTAAAAAAATGGAAATAATGACCAAATGTTCCCGAAAGAGTGAAAGGGAGAGCAAACTATCAGAGAAATATAGATGATATTTTTGTTTTCGTTACTGTTTTTCCAGTTTTTAAATCCCTGCAGTGTTAGTCCCCCATGCTGTGAAAAGTGAACTTGTGGAGGCGTGAGGTTGTTTTCATCTGGTATTTTTTGAGAGCTAATTCACTGCATGTTTAAACAAGGCCAAAGTTCACCGAGCAATTCTGATGCAGGATGATCTGAAAATCATAATGACGCTGTTTAAATAATCATTTTAATAGCCATTCAACTGTAACTTTCACACTTCAGTTTTTGTTTGCTTTTGCTCGCCACAAAGCAAACAACACGTTAAGCCTGGGCATGTCAATTCGGTTGAACAGGCGTGTCTTCTCTGTCTGATGTGTCGTATTCCCAAATTTTACTTTAGCATCAAACCTGTGGTAATTGGTGTAATCATATGACAGGTCAGTGATACGTAATAGATTTCCTTTACTAGGCTCAGAATATTTCATTTTCATTAAGAGTTAAACGTGTACATGATACATTAGCAGGGGTGTAATGGCCGCTAGGGAGGTCTGCTGTATTTCACTCTGATAAATTACTGACCCCACGTGCTGGCGAGGAGATGACAGAGTGTGCAGGGAGGGTGACACGAATGTGACATGCATTGTGCCAGCCGGGTAATGTCTTTGTGACGACAGTGTTTTAGAGGCGGTTAATATCGTCCCTGACCCAGGCTATGCTCCCAGAATGAGCAGTGGGGAACAGAAAAGGTCAGCTCCAGCGTCAACAACTCATTATGAGGGGATATGGCCTCGCTGCCCATGGCGTCATGGTACTGGGAGTGATAGAGAAGCCCATAAATGTAAAGTCTGTCAGCAGTATTGGATTCCTCGGCAGTAAATTAATATTTTTGCCACCGAAAGGGGATTATATTTTCAGTTTTGGCCCTTTCATGTCTGACTAATGGAGGTTTTTGTTTTGTCGTTTCTCACAAACAGACCCTTCTTCATTCAGCGCTATTGCTGATTTTCTTCATTTTACTCTCAATCATTTTTTTCCTCATTTATATTGGTATTGTGTCTGTTGTCAGTGCTATTTTTGGTAATATTTGAAAGAAATTACAGATTTTTAAATCTGTTGCCACTGTGCAAATGAGTTAGTCAAACCACCTTTGATGCATACTGTATGTCTTAGTGGGTGTTCTGTGAATAAATCCATTTTTTGAGAGTAAAGGTGAAAGGGAAGTGTATGCTTCAATTACGGCTGGCTGTCCTGAACAATGCAAAGCATTCTGCCGAAAAAGTAAAAACCTTAACAGAAAAATGAGTAACCTGCAGTCTGATACACCACCTTCAATGGGGTGAACTGTCTCCACTGTATTTTCCAAATAATTTTACTAATGTATGTATTTTGATATGATAATACGATAAAGCATGTTTACACACAAGACATTCATATTTACAAAAAAATGTAATACATTGAGATACATTACATATATCTGAGAGTAGCATAGATTTGCTTTTAGTTTAAATCCTTTCCTTGATTTGCTTTTCTCATTTCCCCTTTCCAGCAATGTTGTGTTGTGATGCTGGCATAAAAATATAAACAAGCTAAACTCTAAAATTTCTACATTGTCTGGCTGTTGCTGCAAGGAGTTCCGTTAAAATGTGCTTGACCTCGTACGCCTGGAACAAAATTATGTAGAACAAATGAGAGCACACAGTGACCCACGCTGACCAGAGGACTGATTGCAATACCCTTTTGGGTCAGAGAAAACCTGACATATCCAGACTGTAGAACCTCCAAAACATACACAGCAGTGGCCATATGGCATCTGTACTGGAGAATAGCTGAGAATAAAAGGCCATGAAAATCAAAGCGTGTGTGCGAGGGTCGGCCCTTGCTGGAGCTTATATTTTGAGCCAGATAGCCGCAAAAGTCGGCAGGATAAGCAGAGCAAAAGGTAAATAGAAATCCACTCAATCCGGGTCCTCAAAGTATTGCAAATGGCAATGTGGGGGGAGCAGTAAAGGTAGGCCATGGCCCCCACGCTGCAGGTAGCCATGACCACAACTGGGAGAAACACGAAGCTGAGTTCGCAGCCCAGGAATGAGGCCCTGTGGACTGTCACTGCGTGCTCTGACTCTGGCGCTTTTGTAATCCATACGGTTTGGACCTCAGTGTTTCCTGTGAGCTGCACGGGATGCCCATTCTGCATCCCTGGGGACATGGTCGGTGGGTGGGTGGGATCAGTGCTGCCTTGACAACAGCCATCTGAATCACCCCTAACTGCTGCTCCTGACACGGCACTCAGGGAAGATGATAAGTGGAAATTGTTGAGCAAATTGCCCGCTAAAGTATGATCCGCAGAGAAGACGTCCGGCGGAGCTGAGGACTGGCCTCTCTCCAGCTTTGAAATATACAAAAAAGCTTTCCCAGCCTGAACAGAAATGAATGTAATTGACTTTTGTGTATAGGGTTCTACAGGAAAATATCATCACAATCATGTTTTCTGAAGATATCTTTACCGCTAAGTCATTTTGACTTCTTAAGAACACAATGCAGAAACCTTACATGTTGGTAGTATTTCTATTCATTAGTATTCATTAGTAATTTAATTTTAGTGGAATTGTATAATTCCCTTTGATCTTTTTCTAATTAGGTTTCATTGTCCTAATTGAAAGCGTGTGGGCAGATATGAAAACCCCAACACAACTTTAGTCTGGCCTGTCATATTTTTGGTTTCTTCTTCATTAGCAAAGCAAATCCCCAGAGCTAACACTAATTGCCAGACTTTATCTTCAAATACTTGGATTCTTTATTTTTGTCTCACCTATTAAATTTTTAAATTCTTTTGTGATTTTCTTGTAATAAGAATAATGACGAAGGCCTCAGATCTGTTGTTGTTTGTCAGACGTCTTAAAAACCTCCTATTCTGCTTTTGAACCTGCACGTAAATTAAGAAACATTCATCTGATTGTCAGGTTTATTATTTTCTCTTTTTCATGCAGTAGTTTTGCTTTGTGCTTTATGTAGACAAGGTCGTCCACAAACTAAGGGACGAGTTTCCCCTTGATGACTAAGTTAATGCATAAAAACAAGGGGACCCCTTGCCATTAGATTCAGTGGTGCATTTTCTTGAAGCCCCTACCCTGAAGATACTGTAAGCGGTCTGCCACATGCCTCTTCCTGTCTTTTCATTTAATGAGAGCAGAGTTAAAGTCCTGCAAACGAGACTCGTATAACATTTTGTGAAGAACTGCCGCCATTCAAGGCTAAGAATTTATGGTCTCTAGCGACACAGCTCCCATCTTTAAATAGTGTGATGAACAGTATAGAGGGGGCTGGGTTTGCATTGACTACAGACTGAGCCTGATAAGGTCCAAGGCTTTTTTTTCTGGGGGGAGTGAACTTTCCATGAAAACAGCCTATTAGCTTGGAGACTACAGGATTTCATACCTATAATACTACCATTCATTACAAAAACAATGACACAGCATTCTCTATACTAGGTGTTTTCTGCATGTCTGTAATTGTGCATCTGAGTTAAAACTGTAGTGGACATAAAAGCTGAGGTTACCTCTCTATCGCGTACCTGACAGACCTTGGGAGGCACAATCACACATTTATCACATGTTATCATTCATTTTTGTCATCTGCCTATTAGTGTAGTGCAGATATTCCCTTCACTACGCATGGTATAACACACAAAATTAAATTCTAGCAATCTGCATCCACTTTCTAAAAAAAATATTATGACCACACACGCACCAGATATGATTTGTCCATCTTTTACAAAAGAGAGATGGTCACATAACCATTAAGAAGAAAAAAAAAACTGCAGAAGTCATTCTCATAATATCACACTTGCTAACATACTGCATTATGAAGATCCTCTTCCTTCACTTGTCTTTTTCATTGACGTCTCCTGTCAGCATCCATTTCTGAGCGCCGTCTGCTTTTCCTTCCTCGGCAGGTTCCCAGCATGTCGCCACGGTGACAAACCCCCTTCCCGCGGCATTCTCGGACCTCTTGCCTCACTTCCTGGTCGAGCCGGATGACGTATACATAGTGAAGAACAAGCCTGTCACTCTCACCTGCCGCTCTACTCCAGCCACACAGATATACTTCAAGTGCAACGGGGAGTGGGTGCATCAAGACGACCATCTGATTGAGCGTACAGTGGACCCCGCCACAGGTACCCCACCTTGCGTGTGTGTCCTCCTTTGTCTATGTCATCTATGCCGTACATTATTTTCAATATATTCGATTCAATATTCCATCTCCGCCCAAATTGTACTGTTTTGCTTATATATTGGAATGCAACTTTTTTTTAACTGGTGTGATTGTGCGATTTATCCCAAGGGTCAGCCTCTTTGAGAGGGGGGCAAGGGGTGCTGACCTAAAATAAATACGTGTTTGCTGAACTTTTTGTGCCCTGGGAAACAGATGGAACACAAAAATAGACCCATTATATATTCAGACTCTTTAGGTGGGTAAATGAGTCACTTCAGTTGGTAAAAAAGCAAAGTTACGACAGAAAAACAGCAAGCAACACTGAAGCGTGATGGGCAAAAACAGAATTACAGCTGGGTGAATTTTCAATACTACTCTCTTTATTACTTTGCTTGAATTTTAATGAGTTTCTTGTTATTTAGAGGGTTTTCTCTGCAAAGCTAGTTAGATGGCTAATGTAATCGTGGAATACAATTCGTGTAACAAACTGAAAATGCTGTAAAAAATGAATTAATAAATATCATAAGTGGCTTAATGAGTTGAGGGCAAAAGCATTGTATATAAATAATGTGGTGGTGGATAATATGGTTTACCAGAATATTCCTACAGAATTAAAAAGTTAGACATTTTTAAATGTAACTGAAATAAACATAGCCAAATATTCATTGGTTTTGAAAATTGTCTTTTGCATGACACTCAAGCATAATGTGCAACGTCCCAGAAATCTGGAAATTCAAGAGAGGTTTCCCCCCCACAGTCGACAAGTACAGTAATTTGTTTTGTGGTCGGTCTCTAAGGTTAAATGCATCTGGCCTCTGTAGCAGAATAACTGTCCCCACTTTGGTTCCCACTTGAAACAGTCTAGAACCGCCACTGATGTGCTGGTTCTCATTGGAAATAAGCGCAGAATTCATTTGACTTGATTGCATTGTAGTAAATTATTCCCTTTTAATATTCAAGCTCATTATTTATGAACTGATGTTATTATTAAAATAGAAAATAGAAAAACTTTAAAACATTCAATCCCCTGACATTTACTAAAAATATAGCATCCCATCAAAGTGAATTGTTGCATGAATTGCATGAATGCAATTAAACTTCTTAAATATAACTAACTGACAACTCAGTTGAAATGTTCAGCTTTGCGTTACACAAAGGCAGGAGTTATACAACCCATAACTGACAGCTATTCAGAACGGTCTGTACAATTAGGCTACTTGCATTGCCCAGTATAATAATGCTTGTAGATCTATATGAAGAACATAAATCTATATGAAATTACACTGAAAATAAGGCTGTAAAGACAGATATTGACGGTGTCAAATTTAGAAGTCTTGTGCCAAAGAAAAACAGGGAACTTGACTTATGGGACAGGCTTGCAGCAAATCCTCAGCCATCCCCTATCCCCCGTGAAGTTTCTGGGAGATTCATTCCCAAACAGACCCTCTTCGGTAGTTTTCAGTCTGAAAGAAACCACCAGGTCAAAGATGAAGTCCAGCTGACAGTCCTACACCAATCTATAGTGCCTGAAGGAAATTCAGTAAAGCATTCCAGTTCAGCCTCATGTCTCAAAACACATGGACAAATTCCAAAGGATATTTGGCCTGTCAGCCTTCGTCTTGTCCTGGAAAAGGCTGACAGAGGTCTAATGGCACTTTTCCATGGTGTGTAGGAACTGAGCTGTACCCAAGCCATACCGTGAAGAGACTAGTTACAGTGCAGTCCCAGCTCGTTTTCCCACTGCAGACGGGATAGCGACATGGAAACTAAAGGGAAGCTTATTTATTGTTCACATGGTGTACATCATAAGAACATACAGCGTAAGAAATATACAAACGAGAGGAGGCCATTCAGCCCATCAAGCTCATTTAGGGAGAACTTATCTAACAGCTCAGAGTTGTCAAAATCCTATATATCTCTGATTTAAAGGAACCCAGGGTTCTAGCCTGTGCTACACTAGCAGGAACACTGTTCCATGTTTTAACTACACGCTGTGTAAAGAAGTGCTTCCTCAAATTTGTTTTAAAATGTTCTCCCACTAATTTCCAGTTATGGCCATGAGTTCTAGTA
>JAABNX020000002.1:8342311-8354535 GCA_015163995.2 Mormyrus lacerda | reverse complement strand
AGCTTCCATTATTTTTCCAGTAATGCTAGTTAAACTGATTGGCCTATAGTTTGCTGGATTACTTCTATCCCCTTTTTAAAATATGGGCATTATATTAGCAAGATTTACTTTGCGCTAATTTCCTAATTTTCTAACACATCTGTGAGAATCACTGTGTTATATTAGTATCAGATGCTAGCAGAAATAGTATGTGCACGTGGAAATTTGCATTACGATGATGGTGGCGCCACCAGCTGGGGTTGGTCACACTTTTAGCCCTGCTAGTACGCAGAGCCAGGTCAACAAGGTTAGAGGTCGGGTCTGGCCGGGGTGCGGCTCTGGCACGGCTCGGTTCCCGGTGGCAGTGAAAAAGTGCCATAAGAGGGCTGCCGGAGGGACGTGCCCTGGGTGTTCGGTGTCAGAAAACCAGCAGAAAACCAGAAATACCTGAAAGACGTGATATGATGTGACGTGACGTGATGTGATACACACAAAAGTTGTGGTCATGTGAGTTCTGCTCCATACATCATGTATCTAGATAATGTAAATGAGTTTAATACAGGTAAAAATAAATCCATGAAGCTTTCCACGAAACACAGAACACATAAATAGTCATGGAATACACAGAAATTCAGCTCTGTCAAAAATATTGAATAGGATGTAGGTGTAGGAAGAATTGAAGACTAGGACTCTGCATTTTATATCCGAATAACTTATGGGCGCAGAACTTCCCAGCTAGTGTGGGAACAGTGAAAATAAGGGGACGCCATTTCTCAAATGGTAGTAATTGATTCACTCAAGCAAGGAAGGTAGAACACCCAGGGAAAACAGGCATAAATGTGACCACAGAGCTACTCAAAATTGTGGAAAAACTGCAATCTATGCACAGCAAGAAGCTTAGGTAGGCTGCCATAGCTCAATTCAGCAAACTGTGCTCTATAGAGGGTAGCAATGATTAAGTGCATGCAATTGTGGCTCACAGAAATAACTTTATATATGTGGCTGCAGAATCAACTTTATATCCATGGGCTATCAATCCTTTGGGTGTATTGCCACTTTTCAACAAGAAGTAAACAGCTTCAGATCGTGGAGTAGAACGAAATTAAGTAATTCCCAAGAAAAAAGAACGAAAAAGCTAAACCAGAACACATATTGAATGAAAAGCAAAAGAACGTGAAATAAAATGACGCCTCTCGGAAATAGAAATGACTAGAAACGTTTAGCTACCCTGTAAGGGCACAGCTGGAGGTTTTCGGGCCCCATGAAGGCATATCACGTTTGGCCCTCAAACCAGCTCAATCCAGTTATTTTTCAAATTTTTAAGGACCCCTGTTACTCAGGGGTTCTTGGAATCTTCCTAATCCTCCTCGCTTTACAGCAACCATGTCAGTTAAGATCAGGTCGGTCTGTTGAGCCGCGCCTCCTTGCTCACTGGGCGAACGTTCACAGCTCTAACAACGGCGCGCCTCTCGTGGCTTATTATCCATGCAGGTCTCCGAGGGGAACGGAAGCAAGCACTGCAGATGCGATCATTTACAGAACCACACCTTGCAAAGTAAACACAAAGTAATTTTCCACACCGGAGAAACTGATCATTTGCCTCCAAAAAAGCTGCTTTTTAATTAAGTAAGCTGCTCTGTCGCTAAATTGGTCCTACAGGTGCTGCATGTTCTCCCCGTCTTGTCGGGGGGGGGAGTCCTCCCACAGTCCAAAAGTATGCTGAGCTGAATTGGAGTTGTCTGTAGGCGTGAATGACATGTGTATCTGATATTTATTCCCTGGGATCCTACATTGGACAAGCAGGTATGAATTGTCATTATTATTAGTAGTAGTAGTAGTATTATTAAGCAGCTCTGGCATACAAGAATGAATTTAATTCCTAATATTGACACTTTTCAGACTTGCTTTGAACTTAATGAATTTTGCTTCATAATAAAATGCATTTGCCCACAATTTGTCTAAAATGAGAACGGTCTATATAACAATGTAATAACACATTATTGCACCATTCGTGGCTAAAGGATTGCCTGCTGTCCTTCAGGAGACTAGCTGATGTGATCAAAATGGGAATTGTAGCTTAGTGCTTTGGAATTTAACAAAATAAAACTCAAAACCTTGCCGTTCTTAGTGTATTTCAGACCGTTTATCATTGACGATAATGGTTTTATCATGTCGCAAAGAAAAATGGTTTTGTTCCCATATCGGGTGTGTTGTGTTTACGTTTATTTGCTTCAGGCAGGATTTCCTGCTTTGAAAGGCTCCATATAATGTAATTGAAACTGTTGGCTGGTGATGAACAAATCTTTTTGCTTGTGGATGATGATTGATTGGTCTGACAAGCCCTCATCTTGGTAACTCGCTGGTGATGGTTGCTGTCGCTATAATAAGGTGCTTTTACTTTCTTCCTGGGACCCATGTCTTCAGAATCCACCTCTGCATTGTTTGTGTAACAATTCGCTGTGGGAGTGTTCTGTTGCACTTTTCTTTAAGCACATGTCACAAGTCATCATTATCATTCAGCTGATCTGCAACTTGCAACCCTCTATTCAAGATCTCTATCATCTCATCTGATTGTGAAAATAACTAGCTGACTGCTTATACAGACGGTTCAGCTAAAAAGCAGATTTCCTTCCCCTGTGTCAATAGAAGGGAAAAAAAAACTTTAAAGCAAGCAATGTATAAAATGTCTTAATTCTGGATAACATTTCAGTAGATTTATTCTTTGTAATTTTTTTTTGTATACAGACTTTTTTGTGTACATACTATTTTGGGGAAAATAATAAATCCCTAATGGCTAAAATTGACGTATAGTAATTTACATTTATTCCCTCACTTTGTTCTTAAATAGCTATTCATTTAAATGAGATTGTATGCTGTTATATATTCTAATATCTTACTAATTTAATTTTCAGTGACAGGAAGCTGATTATCTTACACATTTTTAAAATTGATAAAAAAAAAATTCTACAATATTCTGTACGCACGATGCTGCAACATTGTCACAAATTATTTAAAATTTCCGTATGCAGTATATATAACTCACCAAGACGGATGAACATATACTTAGAGTGGGTGGGTGGTATCACAAGTGATTTTGCGTCTTAAGTGTGCCACTGAAAGTCTACCCATAGTACACATATCGGATGAGGACCTCAGAGAACCCGAGCTGTAAGGAATGCTGAGCAGTGCGGCTCTGATGCGTTTCTGAGGCACTCGCATCGATCTCTCATGGCTCTTAAACTGAATTCTTTCATCACTGTCTGGAGATTCTCACCCCCAGTAATCCACTTTCTTTTTTGTCCGAAACCAGACATGTCTACTTAAAATCTTTCTTTTGTCCCCAAATCAGACGCTCCGATGTCACCTAGTGACCGTGTGAGCAGTAGGCATTCATAGTCACTTAAAAGTAAATATTTAAACATCGTTAATAAAAAAACGGTTGTGTCTTTAGCCTTACTGTGTTTTTTAAGATTTCTCACAACACAGGATTGAATATGAAGATTGAATTCAGATGATTACTGTACATTGATTACACGTGCTTTTGCTGTAATGGATTTACTATGCACATCAGTAGTAATGATATGGAGATTTTGTCTAAACTATTTTTGATTGAATCTAAATATTTTCAGTATGTCAAAGTGACACAGCAATACCATAACAGACATACTGTAGAAGAAAATAGTTATTTTTTCCATATATAGAAGGAATATAATCCCTATTGGAAGCTCAAACAATCAGATCCATGAACACAGATCTTATATATTTATAGATGTTTTTAACAGGTGTGAGCTCAATGTAGGATGCAGGCATGGGTCAACCTGTTTTCCAGAAGGTCTTATAAAGAATACTCTTATTTGTTGTACATTGACCATTGACCAAGAATACATATACAACACATATGTGGCCACATGGTCACTCATAAAGGTGAACAACCCCCCCCCCCTCCCCAGGCCACATTTTACCTTTGCTTTTGAAAATACTGTCAAAGTACCATATATAGGCTGACGACCGACTCCATGTTCTATGAGCTGGGACAGGGTCTATAAACTACCATTTCAATTGAAAGGAACTGGATTTCACTTAAGCACTGAGTTCTCGCTGTGTGCTGATTGGTCAGTCTCATATTATCATGTATGTGTCACTAAGGTTAATGTGAAACAGCTGGATGAGTCTTTTAATCAAGGAAAAAAAACCAGTAAAAGTACAAGAAGAAATGAACTATTGCAGTAGTTTGTAAAACCTGAAGTAGCTCATAGTTCCCCCCCTGACATGGATTAGGTGCTCATTCTAACCATATACCACGTAATAATATGTGAGTGGTATGAAAAATTAGATACCATCGCTGTCTGCTTAGACAGCTCCTTTACACTGTGCTGTTCACATTTCATTTACTCATTTTTCCTGTGTGTGCATTTTAAATGCTAAATCATGGTGTCCCCTATGGTAAATTTTGCTGCCCCAAAAATATATATACCTAAGTAATATCACCCAAGCCTGCAGGTAAGCACAAACAAGACACTGTAAAATGCATACAACACAGCATACAACAGAACAGAGTTTACACAAATCACTCAGGGACACCTAGAAGACCTACCTTGTCACATACAATTGACTGAAACTGAAAAATAAATTCTTTCAATGCGAATATTTCATCTTGACAATCAGTTGTAATGTTATCATATAATTGTTTTATATGAAGACACCACCCCCCACAATCCCGGCTTGGCAAACCATTTGGGTTGGACAGGCACCAAATATCAATATCGGGATTGATATCAGGGACTCAACTTTGCTATTGGATTGAATCGAATCACAAAGAAAATCAGTGGTTTCACCCATCCCTGGTGGCCGGTGTCGACCAAGGAGCATATTGTGTAGTTATTAGTAATCTGGGAGAGACGATATGTGTAGCAAACCAAAGAGCGTCGTTGCTTCTTTGAAGTCCAATGAGAAAACAGAATAAAACACGGGAGACAGACATAGATTTTTGTCAGTAATGATTGGATGACAGTTGGCTTCAGAAATAACACATTATTTGTACCAGACACTCATTTTAACCAGATATTCACATCTAGTCTTTAATATAGTGGTTTCACAGATTTCAAACATTTAATTAATTTAATTTAATTAAAGACAATGAAAAAGTTGAAAGGATCTCAGTTCATAGTTGTAGGGAACATTGCAGATGCACCTCGAATACACGTCTGTGCCGCTCATGATTTTTTCAGTAACGCTTTAGGGTTTGCAGCAAATCATGTACTGTACTAAAAATGTCAAAGACCATCATATGCTGAGTTGGTAAAAATGGAAATAAATCAGTTGTAAGTGCCCTCGTAAAAATAATCTAATTGGACAAAGTTATAAAGTCACTAGTTTTATCTTCAAGCTGCTGTTGAGCTGTTTGCTATTTTAGATTTTGCATTCATAAATATATGCTTATTGTAGACTTTTTGTGCAAAATTTTTGTGTGGGTTTATAGCACACATTTTTATGTATTTTTATCATTTTATACTCCTAATATAATATTTTTAGTCCAGTCTGGTTTTACACATACATTTAAGATACTGTTACGCGAGACAAGATCAGGCAAAGTTTGGCTTATATAAAATATATTGGTTATATAAAAGACCTCATGCTGTTTTACTATCACGGGTAAACAGGTGATGATGGACAGACCACAGCTAATGAATGACACATAACAAGGGGCTCACAAGGTAAGTGAATGGGTCATTGGGCTGGATAGTTAAATAGCTCTTCAGCTGCCAAAACCGATAAGACTAGGCTGTGTAAAGTTTGCAAGATGACAATCCACACTAAGATTTATTTGCTTTGGCCCGGATCAAATCAAACAAAGGCAACAGAAAACAGAAGGCTTTCTTACCCGCCAAAAGGCATTAGTTGCTATTACTAATGCAGTGATGGATTCCATTAGTACTAAAGGTAGTTAGGGATAGTTGTTATGCACTTATATTATCTAGGACAGTCTGTCAAAAGGCCTGTGACAGGCAGCGGATCCCCACTTCAAATCACTCAGATAATTGGTTGAATTGCCATCAGGCCGCTTTCACCCGAAAAAGAATGGATACATCGCTACCGCCTCAAAAATGATGAAACGGAAACTGAAACAGAGATACATGATTCAGTATCAGCCCTTGATATTTACTTGACGTTGCCGCCCCCCCCCCCCTCCCCCAAGGCTTACCTACCACACATGTCAAGATGCGCCCTGAGTAGGCTTCAAATAATGATGAGGAAAAAAAGCAAAAAAGGGCCAAATATCTAAATTGCTCTCAAATTATAGAATGTTACAGTGGTGTAGCCATGAGTCATGCTAGGATGTGAGCCGCCGATGTCGCGCGTGCGATACGGAGAGCCGCCGATGTCGCGCGTGCGATACGGAGAGCCGCCGATGAGCCTCATGTGCTCGAGAGCCTCGAATGTTCGGCATGTGGCCCATTATAGTCATACTACAGTAAAGTTCTGAAATTTAGCCTGGAGACACAACAGCTCAAACACATCAGCCCAAAAGGCAGCTAACGTTTGTGTGGGGTTTGTCTGTGTTGTTCCAGGATACTCATCGGAAGATGGCTTGTGACCTTAAAACAAGAAACGTTGTACAATTATTAGAAAGGGTATGACGACAAGGGTTTGCACGTTAGATAAAATTGCCTGTGCATAAACAGTCCTACTCAGATGGGTGCTGATGTGGCAGCACGAGGGTGTAAGTTCACAGTCATTGGTACTCCTTGTAATTCTGAACAAAACTGTCACATCATTGAGATCGTCATCAAGCCTATGAGCACCTGTAAAAAACAGTGAAGAAGAATTCAAACAAAAATAAATCGGCGCCTGCATTAGCTACTTGAAACGGCTCAGGCGATGATTAACGCCTCCCTGTCCCCAGTGAAAGCAAACAGGAAGAGGCAGGCTGAGGTACGCATTTCACATGCAGCTACTATGCAAATCGCAGCCACATTAGCAGCAACATTGCTCGTTTGACTCACTTGCCGTAGGGATTCACACACTGCCACGCAAACAGCTTTAAGCAAATAGAATGTTAAGCATGGAAGCATTTGCTGTTTGGCGGAACCTTGTGTTTATTGAACGTGATGCTGGTGGCTGTGAGAGGAAAATGCATCTGCTTAAGATGGGAAAAGTGCTACTTTTTCACCAGTGGAACTCACTAATTACAGATTTATTGGCGCCTGATGTGTGTCACACAAAGGCCAAGCTCACTTCACTCCAGAGGGAGAAAAACATGGATAATGTATGGAAGTGAGGCGGCCATGGATTAGGAAAGGTTAAGTAACAGCTGTGCTGACATCGTAACCTTTCGACTGGACAGACTGCTTGCCATTGAAAAACAACATGAACTTTATAGTGCAGTATATATGTTTATCTGTAATGAGCTCTTTACATAGGCGATTTCTTTTGTGTGTGTGTGTGTTTGGGGGGGTGGGGGGGTATGTATATCAGCTCAGTTTGATAAAAATCCGTGGCTACAATCAAAAACTAAAAATGTTCAAAGTCTTGTATTCCGTTTGGACTGGGTAGGGGTTAAGGTTGTCAGTGTTGAGATTAGGGTAGTTCCCATAGAAATGAATGGACTCTACCCATATGGGTATGGGTCTGTGTGTGTGTGTGTGTGTGAGTGTGTGTGTGTGCGTGTGTTTGATCTTTAAGGAAATATGTTTTACTGCCAGAAGACTCGAAATCATATCTAGATTCAGTTCACCCAGTTCAGGATGGAAGATGTTATAATATCCTGCAAGTCTGACACAATATCCTGTAAATTTAAAGGTAGCAGCATCTTCACGGAATCCCTCCAGCTTCTTATCATGAGATGTAACTTCAACAGTGCCAGACATTCTCAAGAATCTCATGACATCCCCTAAATTTATCATTTACTTTGAAGTCTAATATGTAATTTCCCCTTAATTGTAAATATAGACATGGAGAGGACAAATGGCACTGTGTCTGGTGCCCCGTTCACTGCTATCTGGGTAAAATGGGAATATAATATGTAGCATAATATAACCGTGTCACTATACTATATAACTACTACCATATTCACTAATAACTTGTTCTTTTGGTTTTTATATCCATGATGATGTCACTGAACTCATATCTTCCAAAAACACTAAGCTAATATGGCACCCAGCCTTTCTCAGTCCTACCTACACGTATAGAGCTCTTGCTTTTGGTTTTCGCCAAACTAAAAAGAGAATTTTCCCTTTTTAATACACAAAATGTATATGTTATGAAGCCTCATATAAACAGCCATCTTGTAAGAAATCCATACTCTCCTTGGCAAAAATTGTGATCTTAAGTATTGTTGAAAATTATTTAAATTTTAAAAACCACAACAGCAACATATCTATATTAAATCCATAAAGAATAGAGACAGTACAATAGGTCAGTTGTATGTTTTATCATCAGGTGTCATCATGTTGGTGTCATCCTCTGGTAACCATGCAGATGGCATTCCTCCAGAACGTTCTATGCACTTTCTTCATTCATGCTCATTCCTGTGAAGACTGATCTATCTTGCCTCTTGTTTTCCTCTTTGTCTTTTACCTTCAACTTATCTAAGAACCGTGATCATTTCTAATGCACTGGATTTTCTAATAATCTGCTGAGAGCACGACAGCTTTGATCTGGTTAGTTCTGCTTCAAGTGAAAATTTGGGCTTGACTTAATAGAGATTTCACTTACTGGTTTTCCTTGGTTTCCATGTGCTCTTCCTCACCTGCTTCTTCATTGTCAGATATCCATATTAATAAAAAATACCCGGAAATATCAAATTTTGAGCAATATCTCAGTTCTTAACGACACACATTTAAAGATTTCCTCTAGGTCACTCAGCAGAGGTGCCAAGTACCAGCCAGTTATACCAGTATAAGCTTTCATTATTGATAAAGTTCCGTGTTAGCAGTCCTGTTATGTAATGTGTGCTAAATGAACAGTGAAGTTTTATAATTGACTCAGAGATATGGTAAATATTTTTTTTTAATGCAAATAGGTCAGCTTTGTTATTTTACTGTTTCTGATAATTGTTACAGTACACAATGTCAACGATTAAACAAAGAAAGGTTTGTTATGGTATTACAATTGTAGCCAATCAACTTATTTTAATAATGCAGCAGACAAAATTATTCACTGTATCATTTTAAACCAAGCATGTATTTGAATCTGTTAAATTTGTTGTTTAAAATCATATGAAGATATCTGAAATTTTTTTAAACGATACTGAATTTCTCCCTAACAAAGTCCATATTATTGATTATCACAGGAGTTTGCATGCCGTAACTTTAAGATAAGCAAACGCAATATCCATATGTCCAGCATCAAAGGCCAAAATGAGCCAGTGAATAAGATGGATTTGATTGTGCGAACTACTGTACATGTCATAAAATATATGGGGATCGTGTAAAGTATGACAATAGGAAAGAAATTTCTGAAGTCAATTTTGGCCATCTCCCAAATTATAATATAATATAGTATAATATAATATAATATGTAGATGTGAATGTGTGTGTGAATGGTATGCTGACCCCTCCTAGGTTATTCCCTGCATCACACCCATAGCTTGCAGAACAGGCTCTGGAGCCCTATGACCCTGCAGGCGTAGAAAATGAATGGATGGATGGATAGATAGATAGATGGATAGATAGATAGATAATATAATGGCTATTATGTTGTGTGTGGCTTATTCGGCTCAGCCCAATCTGAAGGTTGAAGGTTCAAACCCAGCCTCAGCACATCTACGGCTCCTTGAGCAAGGCCCCTAACCCCCAACTCCCTGGGTGCCGCTATGGGTGGCTGCCCTTCACAGACAGCTTGCTTACAAAGAGCAAGTTGAGGGAGGCGTAAAAGACAATTTCCCCATGGGGATCGATAAAGTATCAATGATTATTATTATTATTATTCTATTACGTCACTTCACATCCTGTTACGTTATAATCCAGGACGGTCATTTGGAACTTCGCTATAAAACATGCACAAACAAATTGATTACCGTTATCCTGGTAATATAAATCTGTCAGAAACGTTAGTCTGTCAACCTTATCATTGTATAGGATAAGTAAACATAGTATATTAACCTTATAACGTCACTGGGAAACACTTATTAAATATTTATTTATCAAATGATGTACCGCCTTTAATAGCACACTGCTTTCAAAGCTTTACAGAATAGAAAACCTGATACTGTATATATATATATATATATGTATGTATATATACACACCCATTGACATTGACAGTACTGTACTGTTATCTTAAGAATTTTGCTTTTTAACTATTGAAATTGAATAAGAAAGGAAGAGGCTCAGTAATGATTAAAGATGATCTTTACCGGGTATTGAAGAACAATCAAGCTACGATTTAAGTAAAAGCCAATACGTCTATGAACTGGAGTTTAATGAACAAGTGGAAACAGGAGAAGCAGGAAGGACAATAGAGTTCTAAATGAAGGTAATGGGCTGGTAGTACCTGCTATGCGTTGATCAATAACAAAGGGCTAATTGATAATGCATTATTAGCTAGATCCCTATAATGGGAATTGTATTTCACCCTGTCCGTGCAGTTAATGGGGAAAAGATCAGGCGATAAAACCCTGAAACAGATGGTAAGGTCAATTGTTTTAGCAACACATCTGCCTCTGTGCTCCATTCAGTAGCTTTCACAGGTCAAAAAGAATTCACGATTTTCCCCAGCACTGCTCCAGTTTCCTGGTGAACAAAAGGAATCTGATTGAAATCACTCTCAATTCTTCATGTTAAAAGTGATTTTATTTTTCTGACAAGTTTGACAGCTTCTGATTTAATGAATTCATGAGTCAACCATTAAAAAAACATTAAAAATGCAGCTCAGTTTTAACTGTTAAGTGGTTTCTGGTGGCATGTGGAATGCTGACAGAGGCATACTATCAAAAAAAAACTAGATAAATACATACATAAATACATATTTCATGCATTGTAGGTAAGGGATTTGTAGCTTTCATTACTGTAATTGCTATCATGTAAACAAAAAGCTATCCTTATACCGTGACAAATGATGTTTGAAGCCTCATCACCACGTTATACTTACAGGTATACAAGAGGATATTGTTTTGCAATAACAACATTTAAAATTCTTGTCCATACTCCAGAGAGCAATGTATGACTGGTAATTGTGGTGTCTTATATTAAAAAGCATTCATACTCATGGCCTAATAGTGGATATTGTCTAAAGCGTGATGTACATTTCTCACTTAGACGTAATAAATCATGCATGCCCAATGGTAGCTTCATACTTTGTCAAGAATATGCCTCTGCAGAGCAACTTCACTGATGCAAAATACTTACTGAGTGTCAAGAAAATATGAAAATAGCTGCTTAGGTAAAGGGGGGGGGGCACTGAGGAAGCTGTCAGCCGATGGTTTGCCGGGTACAGGATGGCGAATGTGGGGGCAGAAAGCTTGCTTCTTAGCAAACCGCGTGCCTCTAGTTGACAGTGAAATGCTCTGTGATTTGATATTTGTTTGAACACTGTGAGAACGTGTCTCCTCAAAATGCACCATGAGGCCAACACACAAAGCATCAGCTGTCACCCACTGAGTGCTTCTGCCTGTCCAAAATCTCCGTAGACTATTTAATAGTCACACAGCCTCCCTTCCCAGCTTGACTATTTTAAAATCAGTTAGAGCAGGTGTTGATGGGTGGGTATTATCAACAGAGAGCAAAGCATCAGGCACATTGCATATGCAAAGAAAATGCATTTTAATGCAAAGGTTGAAATAACCTGGCACTGGTTTGCTTGAGGCGTGCCAAACTAAGTGCATCTGGACATTTATACCTGCACTAGGATGCATTTACTTGCACTGACTCATTAAAAAAGCCATGCTGTGGACGGTATAGAGCCATTAACAAGAATTATGGGAAATACTTGGCTTTGTCTGTATACTGTCTGAAATTAATACACACGTTAATTCAGTTTTTAATTTATTGCAGCTTCACATAAAAATACTTAACAGCTAACTGGTATATGATGTTATAAGAAAGGAAATAGTGCATTTCATCTAAACATATTTCACTTGATTTTTAACCATTGATGGTGGTTTTATAGACCTCTGGGCTTAAGAGTATGATTGAGGTTTGAATGAAACTATACAAAATGGGAGATAGACAGATAGATGGACAGACAGATAGATAGACAGACAGATAGATAGACAGACAGGTAGATAGATGCATGCATGCATACAT
>JAABNX020000002.1:8329030-8342211 GCA_015163995.2 Mormyrus lacerda | reverse complement strand
CAGATAGATGGACAGACAGATAGATAGACAGACAGATAGATAGACAGACAGGTAGATAGATGCATGCATGCATACATACATGCATACAGTAAACCACCCAACTCACAATCTTAATCCAAAAACATTAGACAGAGACATATTCTGGGTGTCTGACGGATCTGAAACAAATTGTCAGCATAGTTATACAGAATCACGTACGTTGGTGTGTTTAATTGCCATGGTTTACAAAGACTACAGTAAACAGCATATGGCAGGTAATAGCAAGAATTACTTAAGAGCATTGAGCATTGTGCAGATTAATAACATATTCCATGTTGCTTCAACAGTTTATCCTGGTCTAGGTCATGGGTTGATAAGTTATTTGGCCTATGTGGGCAGAGGTGGCTTAATGGTTAGGGATGTGCACTTGTAACTGAAAGATTGCAGGTTTGGATCCCTGACCAGCAAAGCACCACTGAGGTATCCTGAGCAAGGTTCTGCCCCCAAGCACTGCTCCCCGGGCGCTGAATTAGCTGCCCCCTGCTATGTCACATTGTTAAATGCAGAGAACACATGTTGTTGTACAATTTGGTGTGCATTTCATTATTAAATTCTTATATGAATGGGTACAGACGCTCCTCTACTTACGAACAAGATACGTTCCGAACAGTAGTTCATAACTTGAAATGTCCATAAGTCGTTATTCAACATCATTTTAAGGGTATATACAAGTACTAAGAACTAAAAACTAGCATGCTGGGAGCACGTACGCTACGCTGCTGCACGGCAGCCAGAAGTCATACCACCCAGAATTGGCGTGCAGAAAAAAAAACTGATGTTGCGGACAGGAAACGGGAGCCCAATGAACACAATATGGACTTACAGTCCTCTTCGTTCGTATGTCTGAAAGTTCGTAAGTTGAATGTTCGTAAGTAGAGGAGAGTCTGTATATAATAGAAAAGGCACAGTATTGTCGGACATGAATATAAGATTCACAAGATTCTACAATATGAAAGATCAAATCTTTCCCTTTCTTTCCAACAGACATACCTCATATTAGCACTTTGATCTAAATGTGTAGCTAGAGGGCTAGAATGGAAAAGTTAGCTGTTTTCATCAATTATTTTGGTTTCCACCCTTTGCTGGCGCCTTGGAGAGTGTGGTTGCACTCTATGATGAAATACTGCAGCTTTCTTATTTACCTGCACTCACAGACAGGTACACAGCAGTGGCACGACACAGGAAAAGATACTCTGTCGTTCGCAAGTTTTAATTGAGTGGTAATTGATTCATACACCTTTAGAAATAACTGTACAAATAAGCAGCACATAGATTACAAATCCTGATGAAAGTTTCATTGTTTGTCGAGTGAGAAGGTAAGTGTTGCATAGTAGTATGTACCATTTCAGTTCAAGTATCTCTTGCTAAAACATTCTTCTATGTGCTCTTTTACAGATAATATTCTTTGGAATTTAAATGTAAAATTGAATCTGAATTTTAGTATTGAACATCCTGATAGTGCTGTCATAGATCAAGTTTTCTATAGGATGGGATCATGTGATATAAAATATATCTGGGAAGGAGATATAATTGTGTAAGGTGTAAAAATGAATGTGGTTGGTGAATATGGCTGAGCACATTTTCAGCTGCTGGAGCACAAGGTTCTTCTTCCTGCTTGATTGACATGCAGCACTTATTAGGGCCATGTGCTGAAACCCCAAGATTAACCAGCTGGCCTTTATTAGTTGAACCACCTCATGCTGTTTAAAGAACCAGGTAGCTATAAGATGAGAAAATGACTAGGGGAGAGGGAGCCCTCCACCACTATACATGGATACTATTCTGTTTCGTTCCATATCCTGTTTTGTTCCGTTATACCATGTGTTGAGGTCTGTGGATCGACAGCTGACCCTTCTGCATCGCCACTTTCCCCATCGCGGTTTTGATATATATCGCGGAGTCGGCATAAGAGATTAAATGGGGGTCTTTTGGGGGACTTTGCAAATTCTGCAGACATCACAACAAGGCCGGCAGACAGCACAAGACGTCCAGTAACTCATAAATGCATTAAATTAAGTACAGTGCTGATTTGAGGGACACCCAGTGTGTTTATCGCAGCCCCTCGTGTGGTAGTTCTCAGAGATCTTGCAGTGATATTTATATCTTTCCACTAGTTTTGCTCGCCAAGGAGACTGCAAGATTTAATGTTTTTTCCAGTGACCCCAGCCCTGCGATGTGGAAGGGCCAACTGTATAACTTTAACAGCATTTTTTTATCTGTTACATTGCACATTAACATGCCGCATGCTGTCTTTCTTTAGGTTTATTGTTTTTAAGGGCCATATCTGTTTCTGTTCCTGTTTAATATCAGTAAAATGCCTTTTGTATAAATCCAGGGGTATTGTGCCTCCACTGCAAAGGCTACCTTGAAAAATGGGCAGTTTTCCCTGTTTTTATATTCCCACTATTGTTAGGCTCAATTTAAAGATGTCCCTTTGGACAAATTAAAAAGCAGAACAGTGTTTATTCTTAGTGTGCATGTCTGGGAAAACACCGTGTAAAAAATGTAAGGAGCCAAAGTCATGAGAGCCATGAACCTGACGGAGGCTCTCTGGGCCCCCCCTCCCCCGCTGGCCCACCCCCGAGCCCCAAGGCCCAAAAGGAAAAAGACTCACAAAGTCGTAAAGTTTTGTCATTGACTTAGGGCTGTAAATCACAGCAGTGGAGTAAAAAAACCCTGCAAGTGTATTTTGATTTGAATCAAGTTAAATGGCTAAAGTCCATGTCTGTGTGATAAATAATGGTTGTATGCCAAGAAAAGTATATATATATATATATATATATATATATGTACTGATATACTATTCACCAGTTGTTAAAACTGGACTTGAGTACCGTGCTATTTAGACAAGTTACACAGAATGGTAAAGTATGACTGGAGATGCATGACATCAGTAAATCACTTTGGTATTTAATCACTGACCACAGGTCTTTTTTCTCAGCCTGCAGCACTGTTGTTGTCTAAGAGAGCTGTAGCAATTAGTAGGCTTTATAATCTCCATCAAGTAATGTTAGAATTAAAATTATAATTGCGCATTGATTTACTATTGTGATATGCCTGTCTGGCACTGTTATGCGGTTAGAGAAAATTAATCAAAACCCTTCGGATCAATCTGATTCAGGAATTCAACAGTGCCATCGCCTAAATATGAATGAGTGCAGAGGTTACCAAACACTATCTGTTTTTTCCTAGTTGCACATATAATGTATCAAGTTCTGCCAAAGGAGTTTATTGTATTGTTCTGTATCGAGTAAAGTTAGTCTCTGTCAAGAAATGTCCTGTTTATCACCTTCATTTTTCACACAATTCTAAGTTAAAATTAAATGATACATGAATCACAGGAAGTGAATCTACATGCCATATACTTATCAGAACTTAAAGTACCGTTATAATAATAAAAATACTTAAACCGCATATCTTACCTGATCTGAAAGACTAGTCTGCTTTTACCATTTATTTTGATCATTGCAATTAATTGCATCCCTGCATAATGTTTTCTTCCCCGAAGAGTAATTATTGTTTTCTTAACGAGATGCCAAATTCCCAAACAAGTTGCAATGTTCACTTCCCTTTTCTCTTTATCCCCATTATATACTTTGAGGATGTCTGTCATCTCCATTACAATCGCTAGATAAAGGACAATATAGAATTTAGCAAATATCAGAGTAGCTCTCACCTGCAGCCTTTCCTCGTCAGATGTTCTACAAACCCCATTCCTTTATTTTTACATAAGCTACAAATATTGGCTTACAGTGGAATATTATCCATCCATCCATCCATTTTCCATACCCGCCTGTCCTATGCCTTATGTAGGCAAAAGTTTTATTGTGCATTTGGACCTAAATACAAAATTCGGCGGAAGTAGCATAATATGCATGAATTCCTCGACTGACTAACCATTACACACTCCATATATGAGCTGTCAGTTGACATTTTCTTGTATACTGACATTTATTTACACCCACAGTTTGTTAAGCAGTCTAGCAGTATGGCTAAAATATTAATGAGGCTTTATATGACGCCCAGAAGTCATTATTAGTATAAATACGGCATATCCTTATGTATAATAAACGTGTCAGACTATAAACTGCAAAAAGTACCGTCACACCGTGAATGTCTTTTTACCTTGTTTATTTACAAGATCTCCTCTTTCTCGTGGCTGCTCTTCTTCACCGCGACGGTATACCAAACCATAGTATACTAAAACAGTATTATGTGGTGTGCTCCGCTAATCGAATTTAAGAAACATAAACTTTATACAGATTACTAACTTTTGGGTATCACAAAACGCATCTCATTAATATTTAAGCCATACTACTAATCTACTTACCAAACTATAGGCGTAAATAAATGTCCGTATAGTACCAAAAAAGCTGGCGTTCGGCCAAATTCTTCGCCTGTCATCTGAAGACTTGATGATTATTGCTATGTCCGATATAATATCGATATGATATCGCCCAGCCCTAAAACACAGTCTCTTTATGCCTCTACATATTGTATCTTCATGATTTTACAACAGCTTGTTACAACGGGTCACGAGCTAGAAAAATAAAAAGGGGGTGGGGGATGGATTGTTCAATCACTGAAACAGTCCATCATAACTGAACGTGAATTGTGACCCAAGATGAAATCCCACGGACAGAGCTTGACCCGGTAGAGTTAGGGGATCTTATGGCAGCTTATCTGAAGTGACTGTCTTCAACGCAGCTTTTCCAGTCTAACAGGACACTGCTGTTGTGAGTGGGCTTAGGTACTCTGATTTAAAAAAAAAAAAACACAGACATGGAAAAACAACTCCCAGTTGGCAGTCTGTCTCTGTTTGTTGCCAGGCCAAGTAACAAGGTTGTCATATATTATTTGCAAAACCATTTCTGACTTTTATCCTCCTCCCCAAAGTGGCATACAAAGCACCCCTGGCTATCATGCACATAATATTTCCATGAAATCTTTGATAAATATTTATTTATTATTATGAATCTTAGTCATTTATTATTAGTTCATCTGTTTATTGGCACCTATTTGTTTGTGAAACATGAACAGTATCAGTCTATCGCTCTTTTATATTAGTGATTGAAATGTATTTCTCTTAATGAATTATTAATCATATTAAGGAGTATGAAGCACTAAAGTATTATGATTATGATTGATTTGAAGCACTTCTACCTTTGGATCTACTTACTGTAGTTATTTTTGAGTGGAAAGGTTAAATCGCTCACCTTCTCACAAGAAGGTTCTAGACTGGCACTTGAATGCTTTGTGCCTCCCGAGATTAAGTCACATGATCTTCATCACAGGAACCAATGAAGTCACCCCCCCTACATTGGACCTAGTCTAATTGAATCTGCCCGGACACAATGAAAACGTATCCAAAGCTGGTATTTTCAGCCCCCACCTATGATAAGCAAATGACCCCCATGGAATTGAGGTCACAATGTGTGAAAACAAGAGTGAGAGAGTCTCTTCTAGACAAAACTGATATATACTCTCACAGAAGAATGTCTTCAATGATGATTCCCTCTGCCTGAAAAACATTCACTCTTCAATTCTTTTTGGAGCAGATTAACAAAAAAAAAAGTTTACCAAAACATGTTGTAAAACATGTTCTGGGATATGGGTGAACAAGACTTGAGAAATATAAATACTGTCCAATAAATGCAAACGTTCCCATAACAAAAGAACAGTATTTCTAGTTTCCTGGGAGGTTTGTGGCTCTATTACACCAGAAAAACAGTAGAGGTCAGACGAGGTTCCTCAGACAGGCTTTTTAACGTGTAGGAGCAGGTTCCTTATGGTGATTCAAAGTTGTAAAAAAGTTGAAAAAAAATATTTCTACATTATTATTTCTGTCTTAAAATGTAAGTATGCGAGTATATTTTTGCATTTGCTGTGAGGATGATTTCACTTTTTTTCGAGCATGCTGAACAGGGTTATTCACACTCATGCATTTACCATCAGAGGAGAAGTTTGATGAAGATATAAATGCAATCACAAATGGCCACCAGATTGTATGCAAGAGGAGTTTTGTATGGCTGTGGTACTTTGGTTGGCATGGTAACACATCTTACCATTATTTAAGTATTGTTCAGGAATGCCGAAAAGGCCTGAGCGTTTTCTGCAGCCCCTGCTGAAGCCTGCTTAAATAGACAATAGCTGTGCAACTGACAAGGGTCTAGATGCTGGGAGGAATTGCTGGGAAGCCCCTGTTAATTGCCATTTTAGTAGATGGAATAGGAGAGGGCTCTGATGAGGTCAGCTCAGTTATTCCTGCAATGAATTATTGAACATCCCAGTGTGCCATTTGAAACGTGTGCTGCATTTGAAGTTCCACTGACCTGTGGGAGTCACAAAAAAGGAAAATGGTACCACGATTGAAAAATGTCATTTAGGAATTTATGAAAATACCTCTGCATTTTCCCTACTGCACCAGCACATTCTTTGGACTATGTACTAGATGCAGTTCATGTTCTCCTTCAATATCATTTCCACACTACATGATTATGTTTATATGTGTAAGCTTTTTCAAAGGATGTTAAAACATAATCATTCTTTAGCACCTCTGAAGTCTGAATCCTGTCACATTCCTGCCCATCTCCTCCCTCTCATGGCCCTAACAAACCAATCCTATCCCTCTTGTCTTGCCTCTCTTTCCTAACCCTTTGTGGAAATCACTCCTAGCTGCCTCTTATTAGTTCCCTCATTAGTCAAATAAAGTTTTTTTTTTATCATTTATTACTAACCATAAGTGTATACTTCGTAACTCCAATAACTAATTTACTTCATACACTTTTCTGAATCTCTTTCAGAATTTTCTCAGAATTAATTTCACCTCACATTGATACTATGTACTCTTCTCTTTATCAAAAACCCTCAAAAAATAACCAAAAATAAAAATAACCAACTCCTGCCATATGGTGCTCCAGTATATTGCCGTTTAAGGGTGACCAATTCAATGCCTTTTTTGTGAATACAACCTTGTTACTTTGTACTTATTGCATTTTGGATTCCATGTTTTTGCATATTGAAGATATGCTCCTGAAATTGTTTGCTTATAATCTGGTCCTTTGGATTATGTCTGACCAGCTCTTTGGCTTTTCACTAGCACTGAACACCTGCCCACTGGCCCTTAGACGTGGTCCTGCCACCAGAACTGTGGTTGCATACGAGGCACCCACACTCTCCCATGCGTATAACCTTGAATCTCCAGTCAGGCCAGTAAACCGGAATCTCACAAGCTGTTTATCTGAGTCCTGCTGCTCCAAATCGGCGCTGGTAGCAGACGACCTAAAAGAGATGCACTAAAACCCAAAAGAAATGAAGATTGCTGCTTTTTACAACCCCCAGCTGACTGTTCCTTGCGAGTTTGTCTTCTCAGCCGTGTAAGAGCTGTTTCCTTCATGTCCTCTTGAGCTTAGCAAATACACTATGAGTGGGGCGATCACCAGATGCCTGACCACCTGCTGTAAGACCTTCCTACGCACCTCCACAAAGGCAGTTGGATAGAGTGGCAAGCTACACCGAAAGGACACAGGGGTGGAGGAAGACAGCTGACAGCTGAACTAAGCAGGAAATTAGGGACAGAATGAATAGCTAATGTGAAGGTGAAGAGCGTTCCTATCATCAAAGTGCAAGAAGTGCGAGAAGACAAAGCCTGCACACATTCAAATGAATGTCACTGTATGCCAAGGTAATAGTAGATTACAGTGTTTCATACAGTGTTGATGCTTCTCAACTGTTTTTAAACTCAGGCTATGTAACACACCATAACCACAGAAAGAATTTGAATAAAAAAGTGTCATCATAATCACATTCCGACAACAATATATACTTTTTAATTTACTGTTTCCATGAGACAGTGAGATTAATTTCATAGGATAAACTTCCTTCTCCATTTTTAAGATCCTCACTATTACAAAGAACATAAATGAAAAAATTGACAAATTGTTCATAAACTGCAAACGGATTACATGGATAGATCATACAGTAAAAGGTCCAGTTTAAATTACACCCTACTTCTTCGCATGTGTATTTCATATGTGTACATATAGTGTTAGTAGAATAAATAACTAGCATGATAATTCATTGTGATTCTTAAATGGACTGCATGGCATAACTGTAATAATCACTTAATTGGATATAATTAAAATGAGTAAACATCACAAAACACGCTTCTATATTTAAATGACAAGCTCTAAAATGTCATCTGTAATGTTCCACAAGATGTTGAGAGCATTTCAAGGTGTTTGGGTGAATTAATCAAATTATTGTGGCTAAGTAGAATGAATAATTAGCTCCAAGTATCATTGAAGAAGAAGAAAATAATGCATATTTATACTAAGAATATTTGAATACTTGACAAAACATCACAAAAAGTAATTATAAGCCCAGTAAAAATATAAGTAAATATGAAATATATCTTATTATAACTAGATTTTACATTTTTAGCTATAGCAAATTATTTGTGAGAACAAAACATAAAGATATTAATTAGGATCCTATAATGTTACCTGTGGTAAATTGTTCCCTATTTCACAGATTGAACCACCAGGCTCCTCCTCTCCGGAGTTTCATATCTGTCTTGACTCTATACTTCAGTCATCATTTACAGCATATTGGAAATCGCAGTTTAACATCGAATTAAAAAATGAGAGTCCATTTCTAACAGTAAACCAAACTGACACTGAGATCAACATTTTACTTCAGTGAGTCAGTAAGTCTCAGACTTGTCAGTTTTAAAGTATATATTTATTAAATTTTGCCTCTGTACTCGGCAACTATAGCAGTATATTACTGTTGTTTTTTCTCACTGCCTCCTTTTTAAAGATCAAATGCTTTTCCAGTCTTTGCCAATGGTAATTTGCAATCAATGTTCCTTTGCAGACAATCACTTCTGTCTGTTCTAATTAGAATAGAAGGCTGTCACAGCAAATTATAACCTTGGAACAAACAACAAAAAATGACAGATAGCACTTAATAATAGGGTATGTCTGATGGAAGAAGTGAAGTAGCAGATAAATAGAGATGCAATAATTTCCATACACATCTATCAATAGAGGGAGACAATTGCATGTGTCAAGGCATTTTGTTACAGAGGACCGTGGACTTTTCTGTACTTTTAATTTCTCCATGTAGGAATCAATTGTGTTCATTATTATTTTTACTATTTTTAGTATTATTATTATTATTTGCTGTTGTTGCTTTGTTGTGTTATGGAATTAATTGTAATCATACAATCATACATAGTATATAATTGTATAATAATCCATAATACCATCTATACTATCGGCAGGTTTTATGAAACCTGATTACAATAAATACCGGATAAATGTTGTATTTGCTAATGTAGTATTGTGGATGTGCTGTACTGTATGTATGCACCCTGTACAGTTCTATGGTTTTTAAAAAAAAAAACACAAAATAAAACTTCAGAATCTGACTGATACAACTGACAAGTGTGAACCTGAAGACAGCAGCTTGATCTTCTAAGCCCTGAGTATGAAAGGAGCAGGCAGTTACAGCTCAAATTGCGTATACAGTATATTCCTCCTGGTTAATTAGCTCCCTTCACACATGATATGGACTTCTGCTACATTCCTGCCAACAGCTCAGCACGGACGCTTCCTTTAAGATAGCAAGAATCTCTTTGCAGACTCTTCTCTGAGGGAAGGAAACTAATTCAGGAACCAGTTATCCATTTTTTTTTCCAGAAATGAATTTCGCAACTTCTTCTCTACCTGGCATATTTGTATGATTGGCAGTGTGTTGTACATGCTATATTTTGAATTCAAAAGTCAGCCGGAGAGAGAGGAAATGGAAGCGTAAGTGTCATTGTCAATTGTTTGCAACTTTACTGAAGTTAAGAGGGCTGATGTTTTTGGCTTTGATTGTTGCAAATGGTAAAATGTTTTTAAAAAGGCACAACCAATTGATGGAATTACCAAGTCAAATCTGTGTCTCTTACTGATTATGTGGAGTCTGCTAATCTTTCTACACTATTGAGTTGTTGATTACATTGACTGTTGATTAAAATCTATCCCAGATTTTAGCTAACCAACATATCTTTTTGTCTTTAGATGTATTTGTGATTTCTAGCCAGGACACACAAGGGTTTTTTTAGTTGTGTTTTAGAATTAAAAAGAAGGCATTGATGTCTGCTCTACAAAAAAGTGACTTGCAACTTACTTCCCAATTTAAAGAAGTTAATTTGACTTTTGACATTTTTACTTTTTTATCGCATTCACAGATTTTTATAAAATTGAGGTTAATCCACATGGGGACCTGAACAACGTCTCCAAAAATAAGGAAGCTTCAGTTTTCGGGTGCGGGGACATTTCGATTCCCGAATGTGATCTATGCAACCTCACCCTCCTCCATTCATTTCTATGGACAAAACCCCAACACCAACAATGGCAAACTTAACCCCTACCTTTTTATAAATTTAAATTCCCCTTGAGGCGACCGACTGGTTCTGGCTGAGTCTCTGTATTACCCAGTACAGTATAGCCAACACCTACCCAGCTAATATTACGAGGTATTAGGAAAAGCCTGGGAACGCAGACGCTGTACGAATAGATGGCAACTTTAGATAAAATGATATGCAGAAGATTACATGAGGAATATTTTAAGAGCTTTGAAGGTAGCTGATGGCTGAAAGGCCAGGATGAGAGACGTGACGGGCAGGGGTGCATGGCCAGGTGAGGGCAGGGAACGTGAGTTCAGTATGTGATGGAGTGGACATGTGGCCAGTGTAGGGCGGCTGCCCCCCCCCCCCCCAAGGGAACTTCAGCAGTCAGGTCTGGACAAACTCAGGGCTTGGAGCAGCAGCAGAGAGGATCTAAAGGTGACGAAGGGCTTGACACTGTGGATGCTGTGAAAGTTCGCAGCAGCAAGAGCAGGAAATGTTGGTGGTGGGGGTGGGGGGGTCACGACAGAGAGGGGTCAGAGAGACTTCCTGGAGATTATCATACTGTCTACAGTGAGGTGAACGCAGAGGTAAGTGGTCAAAAGGAATAAAAATGCAGCATTCATGTCCACACCAAAACACCAACCTCCCTCAGTGTTTGTCTTCTGTTTGTTACCATAATTAGCACATGGGGCGGAAGGGGGCGGAGGGGGGGTTGGAAAAGTCCATTTTTAGCAAGCAGCACTATGCGCATATTAAGTCATGCTTTCTTCAATGCCCCCATCTCATGTTTAACAACCTTGCTTAGCTGTTTTATCGATGTACCAGCATGCTGACTCGATGACGAGTCTTTGGGAAACCTTTAGCTGGCTGACTTATCGCAGTAACCGTGTGAATGGTAAGGCTCTGCTTGGCATGTTATCTTCCCTTATGCGAAAGAACCTCACATAAGCACATCACTTTGCCCTCTGTCTCCCTAAATCTGCCAGTCTTGTCAACAATTTTATTGGAGCAGATTTGCCCAAAGGGATTGCAGGGTGAGAGAACCTCATCTGATGTTGATCCAGCTTCAAAAAACACAGATTTAGAAAGAGAGACTTGGAACAGTGATTTTTGTCCAAAGTACATGTAATGGCTCCCAATACTGAGGACTAGCTATTCGAAACAGAGATGACGTTAAATAAGCAAATGAATCAGACAGTTATCCGCATGGTTGAATGAGTCCAGAAAATCCAGTGGTTTGTGATAAATGATAACTGCAATAACATATCCTAACCAGCTACAAAACAGAGACATAACATAACTTCAAGTGAGTTAAGCTAAGTAAATTTATTAGTTAGTATATTGTAGCCTGACTGAATTGTGTCCTATCACACCATGCACAGCAGTTTCCATAATGTGTACAGTTCAGAAAAACATATATTGTCAATTGTTATTATTTCCGACACCCTTCACTCTTTCTGTACAGATTTCGCTTCAGTGAGCCAAACCTGCAGCAAACAGAGCATGATCTGAATGCCCAATGGATGCTTAAGTCTACTGGGCTGTTAATAGTTTTGGGCAATAGGGATGACATGTTTGTTTGAGTTTTTCTCGATTCCCTTCCTATCTGGGATAGCCGCCTCAAGGTTTTTAAAGGTGTACATTTGTTGAAATGCCAAACACATGGTACTTCATGCACAAAGCCCCTCAGCGCTAACGTGCATAAATCGGTTGCTCAGCAGTGGCAGAAACTGAAATGCAGTAATTCATCAGCGTTCTAGCGGATCACAATATGAAAGACAAAGAATATTACAGCTGGGATGCCTCCTGAACAAGAACCCAGTTCTGTAGAAATATCAAAATATAAATGATTAGTCTTGGTAAAAAGATACCCAATGTGACATTGTTATGTACCACAGCTGCTGTAATATTTAATACATTTTTTTTTAATGTTTACGATCTATATACCTGACTTTACCCATTTCATTCTGGTCTAGGTCTGCCAGTGATGCAGGTGAAGATTGATATCTCTAGGCAACAAGTGGAGAAAATCTTTGGTCTGGATGACTACTGGTGCCAGTGTGTAGCCTGGAGCACTACAGGAACTCAGAAGAGCCAAAAGGCATATGTGCGGATTGCTTGTGAGTCTCACTGTCCGGCATAATTGTATGTCGAGCTGTATAAATTGATCAGTTCTATACTGTGTAGGTCACTTCGGATGAAAGCATCTAACAGCAAAAATACCAAAACATACACACCCAATAAAATAAATAAAACATTGAAAAACACACAAAGAGATACATTTTTCTGACTTGAAATGATATTACTGAATCCATCTCACAATTACTTGACACCCGCATAACCTGGTATATATTAGGCTTCAATACATTTTTTGTACTTGTATCATCTCTCAATTAATTAAAAATACATTTTAAACTTGCCGAGATGGATATACAATTATATTGATGCAAGTACAGTATGTAGCTACTTTAATTATTACAGTATTATTATTATTATTATTATTATTATTATTACTATTATTATTTTTATTATATGCTGTGTTATTATTGTTCTGACTTTCATACAAATTCAACTTAAAGACAGACTTAGGAACGGACCTTGATCATAGCTGGTACACTGCCTGTATTCTACTATAACTGTAATTGTGATTCAGGTTTACTTAAGGAAATGCAAAAAGAAGCAAAGGAGGCATAGTAAAGGAAGCATAGTAAAGAAGGCAGAGTAACGGAAGCATAGTAAA
>JAABNX020000002.1:8276398-8290415 GCA_015163995.2 Mormyrus lacerda | reverse complement strand
AGACATAAAGTGCACAGATACAGACATATAGTGCACAGATACAGACATAAAGTGCACAGATACAGACATAAAGTGCAAAACGAAGAGGAAATGCCAAGACACAGAGTGCAAGCAAATTAAAGAAGGACACAGTACAAGCCGAATATCTTTGAATATTGTTCAGAAAATGAATTGAAATATAATGAAACGGATGGTATATGGACAGAACACTGGACTTGACTAGGGTATTTTTCTATTATTACTATATAATCTGGCCAATCAGGAAGAGTCATATTTTTCTATTATTACTATATAATCTGGCCACTCAGGATGTGTCATCACAGGGGCCAGTGGATCCCCAGCAGTGCTTTTTAGCAGTTGTTGCAGACAAAATATAAATGAATATTTTTTGTTATAATTACAGAATTACATGCTATTAATGAAATTCCGAATCGTTACTTTGTTATACACATAATTGCATGTTAATAAGGTGAATTTCATTATACTGAAGTATCACTTTATTCACAATGATGATTTATTTGCAAGCATTTGTGAACTAAATGCTGGCAGCACTACAAGGACGAAGAAGGATGTTTGTCTGGCAGTTGTCGCGTTTTTCTCTTCCCTTTTACTTTATTCCAAAGTCTTCCGAGTACATCCATGATGCAAAGCAGTAAAACAGTCTAGTGTAATTGACTTCTCATCTTTGTTTTCAGATATTCTCTGCCAGAAAATTAAAGACTGCAATCAAAGAAATCTGGCAACAATGGCAGAGGGAGTAATAATGTTAACGATAAATCTGTCAACAGTGGCTTTGCCAAGCAGCACTTCATTCCCACAAAGAAATAAGTTATCATTGACATGCAAATCACCTAAACATGTACAGTCAACAGTATTCCCATACAGATACAGCAGTCCTTTGCATACAAAGTGCATCATTGTACGTAATGTGTAAATGTACTGCGGCATTATCTAGTTGAGCAGTTTTAAACAATATACTGTTAACTTGCATACAGGTGAAATTAACCAGACATTGCGAGTAGTGACTGTAATTTGCCACTGACGCTGTCATTTTACAGTAGTGCAAGTCTATGATTTATTGTACCGGAAAGGTGTGCATTTTGATCAGTAGTGAATTTATAATCTTAATTTTCTTTTCAGTGTCAGCCTTCATCATTTAGACAATCTGTTCTATTTTCCTAACACCAAGGCATTAAGGGACTGGATATTTAAGAAGCAGTGGGACATTTAACGGCAATATCACCATGTGCCACTATGAGCAGGACAGTCAAGCAATGAAATCGATTTGACAGCTTTGACATAATTAGGTTAATATTAAATGTAAGCCCTTATAGCTAATTACAGCTATACATGTATTGTCCAAATGTCAATAAGGAGTATATCTGTAACTACCATCAGAAGGACTGCATTAATGTAGGTCCAGTGATTTTATTCTATCAAAAAGAAAGTCAGATTTCACTTGGAATCACATTTCTGTGTATGTAAAATGCCAGTGATACCAGTAAAGCTGAATTATTATTGCATCTAGGTCTGCATATGCTCATATATATTTTATTTATTTTGAAAATGTTTTTTCCCAAAGAAACATGCAATTTAGATATCAGTCCCTGGAGCAGTTGGGGGTTAAGGCCATCACTCAAGTGTCCAATGATGAATTGACTGCTGAGCAGGGGATTTGATCCAGCAACCTTCAGATCAGATGCACAGCACAAGCCTGCTGAGTCACACACAGCCCCCAGATGAAATGACTTTGCTAGGCAGGGGCTCTGAACCAGCAACCTTCAGATCAGATGCACAGCACAGGCTGCTGAGTCACACACAGCCCCCAGATGAAATGACTCTGCTAGGCAGGGGATTTGAACCAGCAACCTTCAGATCAGAGGCACAGTCCAAGCCTGCTGAGTTACACACAGCCCCCAGAAACACGCCTCTCTGAGAGAATTACTCATGCGTGACCATGTGCATTATTTTGGATTTACAGAACAATCAAGGAATCAAGATGCTACAACTGCCAATGCCAAATAACTTTTTGCATATTTGGCCTACACTTGCTTAGCAGACGCTTTCATCTAAAACAACATACAGCTGAAGAAACAGGGTCATCTAGTCCCTGGAGCAACAGGGGATAAAAGCCTTGCTCAGGGGCCTGATGGTAAAATCACCCTGCCAAGCATGGGATTTGAACTGGTGACCTTCAGATCAGAGGCACAACATCCTAACCTAGAGAGTCACACACCATTTAAACACAAAGTGTTGCAAACTTTTGCGGAGCTGCGTGAGAATTACTTTCATTCAAGAGCCAGTTTGCCAGCCTATGACGCCACTGTAGGCCCTGATTCCTGTCCTGTACCACTGCCTTCTTCACGCTCAATCTCTGTGGCCTGTAGAGGCTTAATATACGTCTCCAGGTCACATCAATAGCCTCATACCTGGTAATTGGCGTAGTGTCACAGACACAACACTTAGAGGACTCAACTTCCAAGGGGCAGTGTGTGGCTCAGTTGGTTGTGCCTGTAATCTGAAGGTCACCAGATCAAACCCAGCCTCAGCATGTCTGTGGCTCCTTGAGCAAGACCCTTAACCCCCAGCTCCCTGGGGGCCCCAACAGGTGGCTGCCCTGTGTAGACAGCTTATCCTACAAGGAGCAAGTTGAGGGAAGCATAAAAACAATTTCTCCATGGGGATCAATAGTATTAATTATTATCATAGAATAATTATCCCAGAAAGTGAGATATTACATGCAGACATCCAGCAGATAATCAAAAACTAAGAGCTGTGAAACTTAATCTGTAATTTATTTTTGTTTATTGCCACTGATGTACTGCTGAAAATAGGCTTCAGTACGGTAGCCCTGAAAGCCCTAAACACATCAATATTAACACAATGCAAAAACATTAACACAACGCACAAACATAAAGACTCAAGAACATCAAGATGACACAAAAACATCAAGACAAAAAATTAAGCAAATTTAATTTTCAAATATGTTGTGTTCTCTTAAAACTTTGGCATATGTCCACACCTTTGTGTTCACATGGAAGTGTTCCCAAAAGCAGAATAATTCCAGAAAGACGGCTTGTTGATACAAAGCCATAGTTTGATTTTTAGGCATTTATAACATCCATCAAGCTAACTAATATATAACATTCTTGAATTCTGAGCTACCACATAGAGAAGTACATCTTACAAGCAACTTTGTTAGAAGCTGTAGAAGCCTGGTGCAGTTGTTGCAGAGTTAAGTTGTCGCATTTACATTCCGTTGCTATAATTGCAATACTGTAATTATACAGAAATTTTTAAATAACTAGATGTTGTCATCGCTGTACTCACATTAAGAGCAGAATAATCCATAATTATATTAGTTATAGTAGAAATAGAAGAATTTGATGTACAGAGGAACTGGAAAAGTTGCATGTCAACATTCATATGCAGCACATTCAGTAGCCACTGTATTAGTGAGACCAGCTTAGTGCAAACAGCCTGTCCGTCCAAACAGAAAGTCATGTGGTTGCAAATGACAGCAATATACAGCATGCAGGCAGAGCCGAAAGGTTCCATTAGCATCTCAGGAACTGACAAACCACCTTGGATTTTTACCTAGTGCAATGTTTCAGGTTTATAGAGAATGTGAGAAACAAGAAACATTCAGACAGCAGCAGTATTGTTGCTGAGAACACCTTTGTTAATGAGAACAATGACTAGACTCGTTAAATCAGACAGGAAGAACACAAGCTGAATGTACGACAGGAAACGGCACAAAAACAAACATCTTCTCAATCATTAAAGTAGCTCTGGAGACAAAGTGAGGTGCTGCCTGTTACGATGTGCAGGTGATGTGATCACTGAGTGTGCATGCAGAGTAAATGTCCAGGAGACGTCAGAGGTGGAAAATTCAGGTCCAGAAAGTACAAATCCAGACCAAGACTTTGTTTCAAACAACCAGTTTAACATAAAGAGTCACTGTGACAGAGGACCTGAACTTTCCGCCTCTGGGAGACACTTTGATACGCTAGCAGTTCATTCCTCTGGGAGCGTATATCTTAGCACGGGTGCTGGGGCCCCTATCAGCCGGAGCAGCGGGTAACGCCTTACCTCTGCCACCCTGACAGGACGTGCTACAGGTGGGGGAGGAGCTGCCGTCTGACCCTTACTACTGCCAGCTGGAGGCGGAGACGTGCCGTGTTTTCACAGAGCATCTGGGCCGCTTTGCCCTTGTGGGGGAATCGCTCAGCATGGCCGCTGCCAAACGCCTCAAGCTGGTTTTGTTCGCACCTGTCTACTGCACCACACTGGAGTACAGCATCCGCGTCTACTGCATGGACGACACCCAGGACGCGATGAAGGTGAGGAACCATTTTTACTCGAGTTAAGCATATATGTTATAATTGTAGCTGTTCCTTTTGATGCTCATAGGCCGATTCGTCTTTTCTAATCTTAGTAACGCCGATCGCTCCCGTAAGTCTAAATTCGCCTCCCCTTGAATCGCATTTATTCCCCAAGGATAGTTATACTCTAACGCCAAATGCAATGTCCTCAAGAAGCACTCCTAAACAGACTCTCAAGATCTCTTTTGCATGGCTAATTAGTAAATTAAAAAGGGGACCTCATTGGCTCCTCGCTCCTGGCCAGCCCCTCTGCACTTCGCCTCATTTTTCTCCAGTACCAGAGTCACAGGAGCACCCAAAAGTGCTGCTGCTCGGAGAGGCTGGATGAGGCCCCTTCACCATGGTCTACCTGAGTGGCCCGTCTCATTTGCCAGTCGAGACATTTATCATTGCCGGTTCACGTGGGGGAGGGGGTCAGTATTTCAGACAATATGTAAAACACTGTCAATATAAATCTGAGAACCGACCCAAAACAAAAGTCATCAGTCTGTACCATTTATCACCATAAATGGAAAACACTTATATTTACATATATAACCTATCAAGAGTTTCTCAAGTTTCAGGACATATTTGTTATTGACATTTTGATCACACTGAACATAAAAAATATACCACGGTTAATTACAATTTATAGTACAAGTATATACTCTCCAAGCACAATTACCCACACGTATCAAGTAAATCATTATAAAAACATGTTTATATATAGATACAACTTTAAGTCAAGTCATTCTGTCAAATGCCAATTTTTTTTTGGACTTCATAATTACACAGTTACAGCAAATAGTTTAGGCCAAGAATCAAAACAGATGCTTTAGGCACGACTGATCACAATTAACTAATATTTGGTTTTTAACGCGTGAATAAGAAATCAGTCAGAAATGGGACATCAGTGAAGATACCTGAACACTTTTGCAAAGTGCTCAGAGAAACCATGAAAACGCATAATCCATGTCCCTATCTCTTCCCTAAATCTACCTAGCGAACCCTTTTTAAACAATAATGAGGAATAGGGTCTAATCCCAGTCAGCTAGGCTCCATGCCCTGCAGGGCTTCTTGACCAAAGTTAACCAGTTAACCAGTTGCCATGTAGCCCAACCATTTTTTTAGAGAATTACCCATCTATTAATTTCTAAATAAACATACCAGAAACTTGTGGATTTTCTGGGAGGCAAATGAATAACCTGAAATCTACTTAAATTGATCATTCAATCGATCAGTCACCTAGTTATAACATGGCTCGACGGGTTGATGAATTAAAATTGGTATATTACATTTAAATTAAATTATTGAATACATATTATGTAGATTTTATATAATGGAATTAATATAATGGAAAAAAACGTGTTGCTTAACTTTACTTTGCCCTATATAGAGTGGATGTTAAAGACATTTAAGTTTTGCTGATGTACACAAAACTGCACATTTTAAATTGGTTTTGTGATGCACAATTTTTCCAGTTCAGCCCATCCCCTCAGGGGGCCTTTCTGCATTTCCCAGTCCACAAAAATCTCTTTTCACCCAGCAATAAAGCGTTCAGGAGGATAGTAATGCCATTTTGTAAGCAACCAGGTACAGTAGCATTGGGGGATTAACCAAGTGCTATGAGGCAATAATTGAACAAATGTGCTGATGTATTTCTGTCATTATTAACTACAGCGGATCTTTATATGGCCGGGATTCCAAACTGAAATACGAACCCAAGATCAGAATAAATGCTTTAATGGTTTTTACCTGAAATAAACAAGATCCCCAAAAAGCTGGGTGGGAAATAATTCAGCGTACGTTCGTACCCAGAAGTCATAGGTGAATCGTCCACAATGATAACAAAACAACACTCCTAAGTTGAATGGGGGTGCGTTTCCCAAAAATATAATTGCTACATACATTAGCAACGTGCTGTACATGGTCGGAAACATGCAACTGAATGGGTCCAGCTATGTAAGTTGCTAAGGGGAGCGTTTGTTACCCCGGCAGGGTTGTCAGCAAACCAACAAAGCGCTTCTGGCATCTTCAGTAAGTTTTGCAGTCATGATTGACCTCTGCGTACACTTAACCAAGAAGAAATGAAGGAAACCCACCAGTCTCCACTAGTCCTGCAAGGAGTTTACACACTTTTCTTGTGTTCCTTGGATTTCCTCCTGCAGTACAAAGACAATGTAGTTAGGCTTAGCTGATATGTCGAAATTACCCATATCTGTGTACTGTATGTGTGCCCTGTGCAACCCTGTTCTGGATAAGCATTTGCGGATACATAGATAGAGTGGATGGATGGATGGATGGATGGATATCTATATATACCAAAATGTACATTGATACATTGTCAGGTAAAATTTTCTATTTTACTCTGCTAGTAGAAGTTCTTGAATACCCACCTTTTTAGCTTTTTGGTCAAACTTAAAGTAATGCACTCACTGTATGCTGTATACCCCGTCAGAACTACAGTGCCAGTCAAAAGTTTGGACGTGACAAGCTGCCTACACATTGGGGTTTAATGGCCGTGCTCAAGAGCCCGATGGTGGGATCACTCTGCCGACTCAGGGATTTGAACCGGCAACCTTCTGAGTTCCAACCCATAGAGCTGCACCACTCCCCGAAAAGAATAAAAAAATTAGATAGGAAAGCTAAGTTGTCTTTAACAGATAGATAATAGATAAATAATAGAACGGCTAGAATTCGTTCAGTCGTATTCGGTGTGAAAAGAGGCAGTTTTATGAATCTAAGCTTTAGCCTGTTTTATTACATTGGTGTTTTTTGTAGTTTGTTTAGTCATTTTTACTTAATTGTCATTCTTCACTTTTTTCTCTTGCATATGGCTCTGAGAGTGCAAAAAGTATAAGGAAATAAAGTGGCATGCGTACACTTGGCTGCAATAAAACTATATGAAATATATATTACATTTTCCAAACAATTTTTAAAAACTAATGATTGTATGTATTCTTTTCATAAAACCATAATTTAATTCTATTCCTGTTCTCAGCATATCAGAATGACTATGAACTAATTTTTGTGAAATATTCCTCGTATCATCTGTAAATTAATTTTTAATAATCGCTTAGGCAGGATGTGCCAGGTGCACGGCAGAGAACATCACGCCCATGCACCCGCTCACCTTTCTGTCACGCCTGTGTCACTGGGGGGGGCATCAGGAGCACACCCATAATACTTACCAGTCATTGGGTTATTTCGAGAAATAAAAAGTGACTATCATTTCATTTGAACAGTTATTTCAGAACAAAATGATTTAACTTCTTCAATTAGTTTTCTTCTCAATTTTGACACTTGAATCCCCATTTTCACAAATCTGTTTTTTGTGACATTTTAATATTCACCGGTCATTAAATTTTGTTCCCAATGATATCTACAAAATGTAAAAATGACTTCCAATTTAAACTTGGTTATGGAAATTATCCAATTATCAAAGTAATTTCAAACACTATAGGGCAGAGTTGAATTTTGATTTTATTTTTTTTTCTGGACCTGGAGGAAAACTTGGAGCTGTACATAATGACTACAATGAAGAAGAATTATGACCTTTCATGCATAAATGGTAGAGTTCACAAAGCATTATTTTCTTGTTATTTTATTGTACCTACAGTGTATAATTACTGCTTAAATGGGTATGCAAATTACCCACCTGCTTTGCAAACAATTCACTTTGGCAGACTCGTAACAAATAAACTAGAGTGCCTGATAGACCTATTATATTTTTTGGCATAACTAGGCATTTGGTGGAATTGTTTATTTTATTTGTTTTAATTGTCTAATTATTTACTTCTGTGTTTATTTGAGAACATATTAGATTTCAATGGTAAAAACATTTGTCAGTGTAGGTTGGCAGTCTTGAAAAACATTCCATCTTTATAAAAGTTAGTATCTGATTATATTATTAATGATTCTATTTGACAAACTCACAGCACCCCTCCCTGTTAGAACCTGAATCAGGGCCTTTGGGTCTTCCAGCTGTCATGGAGAGATCTGCACCATACCAAAAGTTGGATTTGTCCATGCTCATCCATCCATCCATCCATTCATTTTCTGCCACTGATCCATGTCCAGCGTCCAGGGACAGACCTCCCTCTCCTCAGCCACCTCCTCTAGTTCTTCTGAAAGGATACCAAGGCATTTCCAGGGCAGGCAAGAGGTAATTTCTCCAGCATGGCCTGGATCTGCTCCAGGGTCTCCTCCTGGTTGGACATGCCCAAAGCATCTGGGGAGGCTTCCAGGAGGCATCACAGACAGGTGCCGGAATCACCTCAGCTGGTTCCTTTCCATGAGGAGGAGCAGCAGCTGTACTGTATGCCCCTTATGAATATCTCAGTTCCTCAGCCTAGCTCTAAGGTAGCTCTAAGTTTGAGCCCAAACACCCTGCAGAGGAAGCACATTTCTGCCAATCATTCTTTTGGTCACTACCCAGAGCTCATGACCATACTGTAAGTGAGGGTAGGAGCATAGATTTACCAGTAAATTGAACACTTTGTCTTCTGAATGATGTCCCTTTTCACCATGACAGACAGTACAATGTTTGCAGAAGTGCTGAGGCTCTACTGATCTGTCTGTCAGTCTCCCATTCCATTCATCCCTCACTCATAAACAAGTACCTGAGATATTTAAACTCCTCCACTTGAGGCAGTAACTCAAACCCAGTCTGGAGGGGGCAATCTATCCTTTTCTGCTTGAGAACCATGGCCTCCAACTTAGAGGTGCTGATTCTCATCCCAGTTGCTTCACACTTGGCTGCAAACCTTCTCAGTACATGTTCCAAGTCACAGCTCGATGAAGCCAACAGGACCACATCATCTGCAAAATGCAGAGATAAGATCCCGAGGTCACTGAACTGGACACCCCCAACCCCTTGACTATGCCTCGAAATTTTATCCATAAAAATTATGAACAGAAGCAGTGATAAAGAGCAGCGCTGGCCGATTCCAACACCCACCAGGAACAGGTATGATTTTCTGCTCCCAATGTGAGCCAAACACTTGTTATACAGGAACCTATCAGCCCTTAACAGTGGGTCCTTCTGCCCGTGTTCCAGAAGCAAGTCCACCAAACACACATAGACTGGTTGGGAAAATTCCCACAAACACTTCAGTATCCTTGTGAGGGTAAAAAGCTGGTCCATTTCTCCACACCCAGAACAAATCCTACATTGTTTCTCCTGCATCCAAGGTCTGACTAATTGACGGGTCCTTCTCTTCAGAATCCTGTCATATGCCTTGTCAGGGAGGCTGAGAAGTGTGATACCCTGAAGTTGGAGCAAACTTTCCAGTCTCTTTTCTTATGCATTAGGACCATCACCCCAGTTTCTCAACCAAGAGGAGCTGAACCCTCACCCTGACCTCCATGGATTCACTCTGGGTGAATCTCATCCACATCTAGCACCTGAAGAATCTCAGCAACCTCAGCCGTAGTGATGGATGGGTCCTCCTCCAATTTCCCACTTTTATTACCTCCAGCAAAGGTTTGCCAGTGAGATTCCGGAGGTCTTTGAAGAAACTCCTTTAACTGTCCTACTATATCCCCAGTTGAGGTCAATAGCACTCCATCCCTGCTGTAAACAGTAGCCTGTCAGCTTGCTACAATCTGTTTGAAGCTGACCGAAAATCATTTTCCCTAACCTCACCAAATGCCTCCCACACTTGAGTTTTTGCTCCCACAACTGCTAAAGCCACACTCAGCTTGGCCTGTCGGTACCTATCAGCTGCCCCTAGAATCCCACATGCTTGGCAAACTCAGAAGGCTTTCTTCATCTTCACAGCTCCCTTTACTGCTGGTATCCACCACCAGGTTTGGGGGTTGACGCCATGACAGACACCCATAAGTTTACAGCCACAGCTTTGCACAGCTGCTTCGGCAATGGAGGCACAGAACATAAGTCACTCTGAATCAATGTCTCCATCCTCCCTTGGAATGTAAACAAAATTCTTCCAGAGATGCAAGCTGTAGATATTCTGGACAGGGCCCTCTGCCAGACGCTCCCAACAGACCCCAATATACATTTGGGTCTACCAGGTCTGTCTGCATTTTCCTTTGCCATCTGATCCAACTCGCCACCAGATTGTGATCAGGTGACAGCTCAGGTCATCTCTTCACCCGAGTGTCCATGACATGTGGTCACAGATCTGATGATGTGACTACAATATCGATCATCAAGCTATGATCTAATGTATTCTGGTGCCAGGTGCCCACATGAACACCCTTATGCTTGAACAATCTGGTGGCTAGCACAGAAGTCCAATAACAGAGCACTATTCTGGTTCAGATTGAGCAGACCTTTCACCCAATCTTCTAGATTGGGTGGTTGTTAGCTGTGGGAACATTACATTTCCCCTGTAAAACATTAGAGACCTCGAAGGGATTGCCTTCCACCACACCACTCAAGGTCTCCAAGAAGGCCAAGTATTCTGTGCTGTTGTTCGGTGGAAATGCATGACAACAGCCAGAGCCCATCCCATGACTCACGGTCCAAGTGAGAAGTCCCTCTTATTCACGGAGATGAGCTTCAACGTAATGGCAACCGAAGGCACATCCAGAATGGAGTAGAATCTAGTTGCTTTCCAGGTGTTTGGTACCAGAGCCCATGTTGTATGTCCAGTTAAGCCAAACCATATCTATACAGGATCTCTATACCTCTCACACTGTTTCGGGCTTCTTGGGTTCTATGTTGCTTTAATACCCCTTCCTTGTTTACTGGAGAGGCAGTGGTGAACCTGACTTTGACTTCATCAAACTTTGCCCATTCTACATAAGCACATAGTAAGATTGTTTTCCATCCCAGCTGGAAGTAAGAAGTAATTAAAGCATAACCAAAAACTAAAAACGTCTCGAAGATGAACATACTTGTTTGGATAATAAAATATAAATGATTTCTGAGTTATTTTCATATTTACTTTTTGCACATGTGCATTCTGTGTTGTGTTTTCATCACTTGATGATGTAATCTCTTAAAAGAAAGTTTGCACATTATTTTAAGAAATTAAACGTAGCAACTTTAACTTGTAGAAAGAGCTTATAGGTTGTCTAAATTTTGTATTTTAAAAAAACATAATAAAAATAATGTAACAAAAAAATTATGCTGCATATTAGAAGTGGTTTTCTTTTTCCTTTTAATTTTTACATTTATGCCTTCAACATATCTAATGATTTGAAACTTGTCTGACACCTGTTTTTGGTGAACTAAAATCCGTTAGTGTCAAATAGATACCTTATTAATTAGTAGACATATTTATATGGGTTGTATTTTTCATGTACCTGCTTTAGAATACTTGTGAAAAGTGCATTGGCTTTATTTGCATTGGTGCAGAGCTTGCCAGGTACGTTGGTCGGTTGTATAAATGAAATGGAAGATGCCGTATCACATTCCCGGCTATTTTCAGATCTAAGCTGCAGATGACAGTTCTGCATCAACCCAAGGGTCGTTAATTAACTATAGCTTTCATTTTCCAATTCAGACAGGTCACAAAACCATGTAATTGTCATTGATTGTGTCGACGCTGGGGAATCTGTGGAAAATACTGCTTGTTGCTATATTTAAATATGCAAACCTCTTTCAGGTCAAATAATAAGCAAGTTAAAAATGAAATTTGCTCTTAACAAGAATTAATTTTCAGACCGGCAATTTTGAATTTATTGGTAGATTCTAATAATACTAAAATCTCCCACTATAATTTGTAATTGATATTATAACAACTTTAATAAATGTTTTAATGTAGCTACTGCCCATGTCACGTGTTGTGAGTATTGTTGCTGGTAAATTCTTATTTATATTGCTTACAAATACTAATATGTAATACTAACGTTATAATTTGTAATTTAAATAATATAATGACCTTTTGTTTCTCATGATGGAAGTACATTTTAGACAATTATATTTGGGTCTTAATCAGTAATTATACATATTTAATATGCCGATACACAGAATCACATCAATCTTTTTTCATATTGAAATTATTAAATAATTTCAGTTTTAACCCTGAGGACAATTTCTTGGTTTATATGTATGGATTGCAATTCTTCCTCTGCCTGTTTCCAAAATGGTTACTCCAACAAACATTCTCGGAAAGAAACACAAACGGACACTCAGCCAATGTGATTGTTACAGGAAATATCTTCTGTAATACCTATAAGGATTCCTCTTAAAATAAATGATAAATTTGACTTGCAGCAGTTGTTTACAAGTAAAGAAAAATGTGTTTTCTTGCATTGGGAAAGCTTAACTTATATCTGACGGGACAAATGGATGGGTTATGACCTCAGCCAGGAAAATAAAAGCATCCAGTAAAATTTTCCAGGATTGAGTAACATGTAACATTGTGATTAGTGACATTCAAGAGCCAGTTACACACAACTGCCATCCTTACTTTTTAGTTAAACGCGGAGATGCAGTTGTACCATTTCACGCTAGTTTATGCAGAAATTTCTGACACTCTTCTCAATTAAATGGCACTCACAAAGATTGATTGTGCACAAATTTGTAACTGTTATACAAGATTGGATTTGGACATGCATGGCTGTATTCTTTGAGTTCAGACGACTGTAACTGAACCCTGTAGTTCTTCGTTCTAACAGTACATAATAGAATTTATGGTCAAAATCTAACTGATGGGAAAAAATTTAAATGGCTGTAAGTCACCTTCAAGTAATTTGAGATGTTGTGTATAGGTAATACAGTGTATCTTCCTATTTGCTTTTGGTTCATTACTGATATTTGTATTGTGTCTCTGTGATACTGGAAAGCAGATTCTGTTTCTGTCATCTCTCATGTCCAAGAATTTGGGAGCTGAAAGGAAGGGAATTTCAATTTCAATGCTTTACACTGGTAATGGCTATCATAGACTTAAATATTTAAGTTAAAAAAATCGTACACATTTGAATATTAGCTTATTTGTTTGTTAGTTTTTTTATACCCCCATATTAATTGTGTGAGGACTTAGTTTATCAGCTTTTAAAAGCTGCTTGGCCTTTTCCGGAAGCAGCCGGAGAGGTCAAGTGCAAGAGGTATACAAATGTCTGTCATTTAGAATGCAGAATGGAGTCCGTCAGGAGCCCAGCTGCGCGTGCCGTAGAAGTGAAGCTGTGCTGGTGCTAATCCCGTTATCTGTGTCTCTGAAGCTGCCCCCCTTGTGACTTGGACATGGGAATTTTAAGCCGCTTCTGCCCCCCCCCCACCCTTTCTTCCTTTCCGCTTGTTCCAGCCAGCCCAGGGACTTAAAGGGTGGTCTTGGCAGAGCCTAACACAGAATCTGGCATTGCATTCCCAGTGAATCTTTCATTTTTTTAATTAAATCAAAACACTTTGTGTCCCGGGCTCGTGCACCTCTGTGTCCTGGCCGGGGTAACATACATTTTAATGTATCCGACATTATACTCTGAACGACCCACATTGATGAGAGTGGTGTAGAGAATGGGGGCATCTTGTAGATTTGTGTGAACATCGGTGTTAGGTGATTTGTATTTCAAGGTTACTGGCATTATCTAGAGGGAAAAAAAAAACTCCTTTGAACTTTGATTGTGCACCTTATCATTCCATAAAGTTGAAAAAGGGTAATGCGGCATACACACGTGGACAAAATTGTTGGTACCCTTCAGTCAATGAAAGAAAAACTCACAATGGTCACAGAAATAACTTT
>JAABNX020000002.1:8244367-8267186 GCA_015163995.2 Mormyrus lacerda | reverse complement strand
CTCATGTGAGTACAGATGTTGAGTCATTACTAAGTATTTGTGCCCCATCCAGCAAAGTGATACCAAGAAATCTCATGTCTCATGTGAGTACAGATGTTGAGTCATTACTAAGTATTTGTGCCCCATCCAGCAAAGTGATACCAAGAAATCTCATGACTCATGTGAGTACAGATGTTGCTCCTGATAAGTGATTGTAAATTATTAGTCCATTAATTGTAGTGAATTTCCCGCCCTGTCCTGCAGGATAGCCGGTCCCTGGACAGTGATTTCCTGGTTTTGGACAACAGCGCCCCGGCATTAGCAGGCCCTAGTGCATTTCAGATTCCATACCTGATCCGGCAGAAGATCTGCAGCAGTCTGGATGCGCCCTGCCCCCACGGAGCTGACTGGAGGCTGCTAGCGCAGAGACTCAAGCTGGAGAGGTTGGTCTCAGCTCTGTGTCACTGGCAGATGCTCACTGTGTGTCACTGGCAGATAGGCACTGCTTACAGCCAGCTGCAGTAATCGAACTGTCACTCAAGAATATGTTCCATTTGCCAAAAAGCACGGGAGTAAGCTTCACTTACACAGCATTGTGTAGTTTGGCAGTTTTATCCCTTGAATGTTGCTTTGCATGTTAAAATCATAGATGTTTTAACACGCAGCTGAAAATGGAAAAAGAGTCAAAAATCATTCCGGAGTTGAACCAGCAACAGCCCATTGTGACGCACATACACCCAACAAACAAACACACACACAGGCAATATAGCTGCGTACAAAGTCAGACTTAAAGAAATTATGCATTGACCTATTCCCATGTAATTATATGGTGAGTGTTAATAGCAGATTCAGATGTACTGGGGATTTAAACTATTCAAAATGCATGTTTTCCTGTGAATGAAGAGGTAAGTGATTAAATATAGGCTATAAATAACAAATACAAGTGAACTCTTATGTTGAGTAAAATGGCGATATACCAAAAGGGAGGAAATATTAACGTTAAGCTTTACTTAAAATCATATTCAGATACAATTCAAAGCCTGCAGACAAGGATATATCTGCTTAAGCACAGAGGCTGGGAAATTAAGCCTGTTGTGGAACGGGATGCGGTTTCAGAATTATCTGCAAACCCATGATGCCCTAAACAGAGGAAAAAATGTATGAGACAATTTTAGTGTCATAGCTGTCAGTGGGATTCAACACATTCAATTTTCAAGTTGAATACTAAAGTAAATTGTTACCCCTGAATTTTCCATTATCCATTTTCTGAGAGCTGACTATTAAAGTGATAGTGCAAGGCTGTATAGCCACACTTCTGAGGGAGCATATCATACAGTGATTATGGTAATAGACTTAAAGGCCTTTTGACTAAAATATTTCAAGTTGAAATTTCATATTATAAAACTACTAGTAACACTTTCTTAAGGCCATGTTTTTAATCGTTTATAAACACATTAATGATGCATTATAATACATCCATAAAGCATTAGAAACATGATATAAACATTTATAAAGAAGGCATAACACATTATAGCCATGTTTATAATGCATTATTATTTGAGCTTATAAAATAATAAAAACACAGCCTTAAGTAATGATTTACTGAACTGCTTTTGCACCAGTGAATAAACAGGAACTGCTGCTATGAATCCACAGATGACATAGAAGTAGAGGATGTACATTGTCTTTGCATGACGTCGACATTCCTCTGCATGGACACATCCTTAGTAAGTCGGTCATCTGATATTTTCCATTTTAGGCATATATAAGTCACGTACACAGAATCACTGCTTGTAACACTAATTACATGTAATACCTTGTCTTGTACTTTCCTGAGGCCAGTAAATAACGTAAGACTGACTGGGCTGTTGGCAGTCTGTCATCCAGTTTACATTCTGTCAATGTACCAGCTAAGCAAGTTGCTTAGGAAACTGTGACTAATATGTAAGAATATGATTCTTTTCATTTTCCAGCATCAGTCACCCTGCTGAACAGCTATGAAATAGAATGTAGCCCTTCTTTCTCACGCGGCCAGGACAAAGTGAAATGGCTTTCCAGCCTGTCTATGTAATATTAAATCCTGAGTCTCCAGCACTTAGCAGCGCCACGACGGTGCCCCCTCCCTGCGGGTGCTTCTTTTTAGGTCTGTTTGTCAGGACTCTGGCAAGAATGTATCGACCCAGCTGTGTACCCATTTTGCCAATACGTTTCAAGTATTATTAGACCTAAAGAAATCCAAACCTAGTTTTGACGCCGACTCCCCAACTTCCCGGTTGTCAAGTGCTATTTCCCCTGCAGGTAATAAGCTAATCTTTACATGCAGGAACAGTAAAAGCTTCAGACTTTTGGAGAAGAGAGAGAAAAAAACACCGTTAGATTGACCAAGGCTTTGCTGAACTGAGTAAGGTGGCCGCGTCAGGTACCTCAGAGAAGAGAACATCAAATGCGCTGCCAGCAGGAGGTTACCGCCTTATTGCTATTGATCAGTTTTCATCCGCAAGGTTCTGGTACACAGAAAAGGTCACATCCTGTCTGATCATTTAGAGAGAGATAAAGGTTTTAAGCCAGTTGGTATGCCATGCGACTCTTCTTGTGTGTCCTTATAAACAATGGATATTCCAATAATACTCATAAAGGCTGAAAAACTGGCACCAATACATATACAACATAAGAATATATACATGCATAGATAACAAGTGAAGTATATATGCTAATACCGACTGCAGTGTCTTTATGTAAACGTGGCTGATTTCCGATACTTCGGTTGACAGGTATCTGGATATTAAGAGAAAAGTAACCGAATCAGTTGTTACGTTTCTATGTACATTAGTTAAGCATTAATAAGAACTACATTATTATGTTTAAAACTGAATACAGGACTTTGTATTCCTGGGACCATCAGCAACCTAGAATCTACCTCGAAATTGACAGGGTTACCAGGGTTGCCTGCTCTCGCACGTCTGACGTTGTATTCACGATTTCACACTTTCACACATGCAAGAAATCTTATGGCAAATCTAAATTATACCATTAAAAATCTAAAATTAGTTACATCAAAAGAATTAGGGTATTTTGAAAACCATACAGACTATTTACTAGGTAATAACAGTCACATGTAAATGTGTGCATGTGTGTGCAGACTTCACTCTGAAAATCTCACTCCAGCCAGCTGACCAAAGTCGGCAGCCCTACGTCACACACATTGAAACCCTTCTGTATCTTCCAGGCACCTCAGTTTCTTTGCATCTAAAGTCAGCCCCACCTCAGTGATCCTGGACTTGTGGGAGGCCCAACACTTCCACAGCGGCACCCTCAACCAGCTGGCTGCCGTCATGGCTGAGATAGGGAAACAGGAAGCCATGATCTTCCTGGTGACAGACGGCGAGTGCTAGTACAGGAAGAGGCGTGACCAAGCCAGCCTGGACAGCGAGAGGGCGGAGCATGAGAGAGAGCGTTAAAAGAGAGCACCTGTGTAAATGAAGGAAATATATACAAAGGGATCATCACTCCAGTGTGCCCCTGTGTCCTGTTCACAAATGAACTAAAACCCGAGTTCCATGCAATGCCATCTGGGTAATTATTTTAATAAGGTGTTGTTATCAAAGCCAACCATTTTTTTTTCAATGACTCAGACATTTGAAAGCGATTAAAAAATTCAGAAGTCCTTTTTTAGGACAGTTTTTAAAGGAGATTAATAAGTTCGTTGCATATCCGTTCTGCTTTTGACACAAGACTTAGTTAATGGCACATTGGGGATGTTTCACAGATTATGCTTGTAAAACATGACTCAGAGAAGCCTTAAAAGATTAGACTAGTAAAATGTCCCCTAGTTAACTGAAAATGTTGAATAAATATTATGGGAAACACATAAGTTTTAACATATCATTTATTTTCATTTAATGACAACAGGTATTCAGAGGTATAGTTAAATTCAGTTCCGTTTTTGTCAGATTATACTACTAATATTTTAAACTATATATTTAAAGGTGACTTTTACCATAGTGTCAATTACACAATTACATTTATAAAGACCAATTACAGAGACATTTTAAATGACTAAATATCTACCTGCATCAGACACTGTTTTTAACCTTATATTATTTTCATGTACATAAAGATATAATCATTTAAAATCGAGAAAGTTTAACCTACCAACACATCAAAGTAAATTGCATTAAACATCGCACATTTCCGATATCCTATGAGCAAAGTGTGAATGCATAAAAGCAGCTCACTCAAAATTTTGTATATTAGACTTCCATGTGAAGTATGAATATCTTAATGCTCATCATTGCTCTACTTTGTGTGACGAACGGAAATACCTAATGTTCGTATTTATAAATATTCCCATGACATTTATATTATAGCGTGTATTAAAATGATCAGTGAAGCAAATATGAAGATATGAAGCATCTGTCAATTATAATGAATCGGTTTATTAATATTAGTAGTAACAAAAATAAAGTTCAACTGTTTGTTTTGCAAAAGGATTTTTTAAGATATATTTTTTTAGTTTTTTGGTATCGTGAACAAATTATGTGCAGTGATAAAAGAATATAATGTACAAAATATATGATATGACAGTAAACGGTGGTTTGATGCTGTGTTTGATGTTTCTCCGTCATCCATCAAAAGGTACGTGCATTGATCCTTAGACAGAAAATAAATTGCACCTTTGGGCTTCAAAAAGGTCTGTGAAACACCCCCACTCTGAATAGAAAGGCTTTACCCAGTGCCATTTCACGTCAGTACTGTTTTTGTTTTTTTTTAAAGAATGACATCATATGCTGGTTTCCTTATGTTAGAAATGGCTAAACGTGCACTTCAGTGATTGGAATTTTGTATTATTTCAAAAGCATTTCTTTTTTATTACTTCTTGGGCACATCAGTTGTAAAACTCATTAAGGCCTATTATACTTTTAGGTCCAATCTTTTTATGAGGACATTTGTACCAAAATGAATTTATACAATTTTAATTATTTATCGAGTGTGGTTGCTTTCAGAATTCTAATACTAGCCCTTTTGTTTTCTTGCAGTACATTATAAAAGACGCAAATTCTTAAGCAAAAATATTCTGCACCTTTCAACCTGCTGTAGCAACCCATTTTAACATTGAAACGCTATATTATTAAATGCATTGTTTGCTTTTCTATATATTTTATTTGTTTTCTAAATGTAGCTTTTGAACTTTAAGGTATCTAGTACAATTTTTCAAGTGCAAATATCAATTTATGACTATAAATTTGTTTTTGATTGCATAATTTCTGCAGGGACAAGATGTATTACACAAGAAAACGGCCAAAAGGAAGGGGGGGGGGGGGTTAGATTCTTGCTTTATCCTTCCTTATCAATAATTCATAGAGAGACCCAGCCTGAAATAAACAAAAGAAAACAAGATAATTTCTGTGAAGAATCACTGGTGCATTATATTTCTTTGATTTCATCACCTAATTAAATATCTCAAATTAGTAGCAGGATATATTCTGAACACAAGGCCAGACTGTTTTATTTCGGATACGGAGCCTTCATGAACGGAACTGCTAACAGTCTGTGTGACATTGATGACACGTCGGTGGCAGGTAGAACGGCTGATCAATCGCCATGGGAGGGGCCATTTCATGCTGGGGTGGAGCCTGACATTTACAGCTGCTCGCGAGGCGTTTATTCCGCCACAGGAGAGAATGAAGCGCTTTTCTGCACACGTCTCTCATTTCCTCCTGTATATAAACAGCACTTACATCCAGGGCCCTAAGCTTAACCAAGGAGTGCGCAAAGAATGTTCTGTCCGCATAATTGTTACACAACATAGCTTTGGGTATGAAGACCAAATTGATTCATAGATGAAAACATTATTGATTCTGCTTTATGTATCATTGATCTTACCCAACCCACCTGCTCTTTTCAACATCAATTGACAGAAGGACCCTTAAGCGTCTTTGTCAGAGGCCATTTCTATGTCTACGTTTGAAAAGCAGTAGTATCTTTTGCTTCAGACCCATAGGCTATAGTATGGTTTAACGACGTAAATTGTTTGGTTTAGTGTACAGATTCAGAATATGGGTAAATGTGTCGATATGCACTATATGTACTTTTAAACATTAAAATACATCGGCAGGACATCATGAAATAAAGAGTAAAATATATTTCAACAATCACTATGTTAAACATCTGTTATTAAGTTTTATGTATCAGGTCCTTATGTAACTTGTATGGTCATGTCAGTGTTTCTGTGTTGTTTCTGTATGTGAACTTGGAGAAGAATTCAGGTGAAAAATTTCATATACATAAAGTATATACGTTTCTATATCTTTTGTTATCATCATTAACGGAGAAGCTCATTGTATATTGCAACTTTTGGTTTCGTGCTAAGTAAGGGTCTTGATTTGGGTTTGGGTGATACGGAGTAGCGAGTGGGTCCTTCCCAATGTTGTGGGAGTAACCGTGTGTTTGGGGAGGGGCTAATTTGTGCTGAAATCAAACCCAGGCCCTCGGAGATAAACTTCTTTTTAAAAGCCCCGGATGCAGGGGCAGTCTGACCTGAGATCATTTTTAAAATGATATAATTTGATAGGAAGCTAAGGCTAAGATGTTGTGCTACAAAAGGGAATACATTGACTACTATTTGGAAAATGTACAGCACTGGCACAGATAACTGTTGCCTATTGGAAGTCTTTGCATTTTTTTCGCCACTCTGGGATTGAAAGGACTCTTTTCTGAAGTTCCTATGCTTATCGCACTTTAGGTAAAATTGCATTGGAAAACAGCCAGATGACACAGCAAGCGAAATGTTCCCTTTGTGCAGATTTTATTATCCTCTTGGTTTTTTTTCCCATGGACAAATGACACATTTTGTTTCACTGTTCTGTAATATATAATTATTTCTATACAAAGTTGGGAACCAAAGTTTTATTAGATGGCATTCATTTAGTGTCAGTGTCAGAGAAAACTACCCACGAGCTGGTCAAGTAGTATTTTACTTTATTCATTTATAAGCAGATCTAAGAAATTGGAAATCTACCTATATAATGCTCTGACCAGATTTCATTTGCAATCTAGTTCATCAGCAGACAGCTCACACACATCAATGGATTTCAGTTCATCCATGGAATTTTAAAGTCAAATGTCATGACAGCACTTTCATATCAGTCTTTATACCAGTAATGTACCGTAATAAAGTTATTTGTAAAAGACATGTAAATGCTATTTTATTATAGAAAGTTATAACCAAAAGGAAAAAAAAGAAACTGGTACAGTGTTTGTCAAAGCATAACCTGTGAAGTATTTGCATACTGTTCATTGGAGATATACTGCTTTATCAATGATTTCTGCCATGTTAAGGGTTTACACTGTCCTGAAAAAATCTTGTGTATGTATTTTTGTTTGGTATTATGTTGAATTGCATATCTGATAGCGTGACACAGGATTTTGACTATTATACTAACAGAAATAGGACAGTAGACCAGAATACTGCTTCTACCTGGAGAATTGCTTAAGCCATAAAGGGAACATTTTTTGTATTCCATACATCTAGTAATACATACATATATATACACACAAATACGTACAACGCACACACAGAGTAATAACAGCCAAAAAAAAAACCTGCTGTCATACATTTTTTGGCTTTCCAGTAAAGACACAAAATAAATTTTCAGATGTGAACACTCCCCATACTGTAGAATATCATTAAACACACACAGCAAATCTGGCTAAGCTAAGCATTAGAACACTTTTAGTAACTGCTGGTAGCATTCTTGACATTCAGTATAGCTAAACACCCTAAATAAGAGAAACTTTCAAGAAATTAGGAATCGTACATTTTAGCCAGTTAAACTAAAAGCTGACTGACTATACATTTCACAACTGCATTCAAAGTTTTTATGTAAAGAATGTGTATTCCCCCAATCGATTTTTATTTGAAACTACTGAAAATAACTGTATTAGTGAATGTTTCTTAAATCAAAAATTTCCTTGCCTTTCTGTAAGTCAAAAATGCTGTACTTATTACATGCCACAGCTTATGCAATTGTACTATTTTTTTCTACGTTTACCTTCCTTCTTCTGACAATGTAAATTACATGTCGTAAAAAAAGTTTTGTGGAAGTGGAAAATCTGTCGGAGATTTTCTGTACTTTTCGGACAATATTATGGATTTGTGGGTAGAATTTTGAAAATTCGTTTCTAAGTGCATTCAAGATTTTACTTGGCCTTATGTATATATATATATATATATGAAATTTCAGAAAGGTATGTATAGTAATTCAACCTGAAATGGATGTAAATAAATTATATATTGTTAAAAATACGGACTAAATTTTTGGTCTCAAAAATTTGACTTTAAAAAGGCCACACGGAAATGCAATTTGTAAGACAAATTCCCAAATGCCAAATACATTCATTGTAGTACAAGTCACTTCCTCTTATACCTTGGTACATACCAACCAACAATTAAGCTAAACTATGCTAAATGTAGTCAATATTTCTGTTACAATCAGGATGTCAGATGACGAAATGAACTGCAAAGTAATTTAAATAAAAGCAACAGTCCCAGGGAAAATGACACAACACTATCCATCTTTCAGTACGTCATTAAAATATCTTTGGGATGCAGAGGATGGTGACAATCATTAATTCAAAAATGCAGCTTACTAAATTAGTCTCAGTGACCAATTTAATCCATCATTATTAAGCAGCTTCTAGCAATAGAACTGGACAATCTACCATGGAAAGTTGACAGAGATGTTATCTTAGTGTTTGTATGTAAGATATAATCTACATTATATAGCTAAAAATATGGTAGGAGGCAGCTTGTACAAAATTTTTCATTTTGAAACCAAGGATGTTAATATGAAGTTCACCTGACATAATTGGTTCGACTCTTTTGGGACAGCTTGCCATTAACTTTGGAACATTACTGGTGGGAACACAGCTGCCATGCTGGTTTGGCATTAACGTTACAGGATCAGATGCCTTTCTGCGAGTTTGTCTGATCTACCGCTTGGCTAATAAACTGTGTTTCCACCTCACAATCCCTGGTTGGAACGATCATATTGGAAAGATAAAATCCTACAATGGTGCAAAGTTGGAAAAGGTTATTTTCTTAAAATAGCAATCTTGTTTACCCAAATCATATATGGTCTATACATGACACTCAAAAGAAATATACAATGCATATTAAACTTAGTGTGTCATTATGTATTTCATTTTATGCTTTATTGTAGCCGTACCACGCATACCCAATGCCTACTGTGCTAGTCGCACAGGCTACTGCTAACACAGACACACCACTATTTAAAAGTAGTAACAATAAACAGTATAATACACACAGTAACGGCACAACAGACGCTGACTACACAAGACTATTTACGTTACGGTCCAACACACCATACCGCCTAATAAATTCCACCAGTGCTAAAATATGAAATGAATGTACTGTTAAACACATTCATGTACAATTCATATTAAACGAATGTGTCATTAGTCATTATCATTTATTCATGTACGATGCATATTAAATGAATGTCTTTCCAGCATTGGTTTACAGGCATCTTTTGAATGAGCTCAAATAAATCATGAACAGTGAATAAACTCTTGGGCATGACCCTGTGGTTCTTCTCCGAGCGTATTTCTCATTGTAACTAAGATCACAGCGGCCGCCAGTTACCATCTCGGTACTGTGGTCCCTTTAGCTTTAGGAAACGGCCACCAACCCTGCCTGCTAATGGTGCCGTCCGTAGTAGTAATATAATTCTGCTCTGATAACATCACAGTTGGCAAATAAATAGCAATACTGATTAAGGGATTTCCATCAACTCCACCACTGTGGCTTTTCTTTCTCTGGCAGTGGATTTACCTCTAGCAATACTTTGGAAACAAATCATCCGTATTCTTTTTCCACTGAGGGCAACAAAACCCTGACTATTGACAGCTTGTCATGGCATGGTGCTACATGGTCCTTCACGAAGACCTGAAGCTACTCCTTTCCGTCTTCCGATGGATTTCCCGGACCCCATTTTTAAAGTGGCACATCATTACAGGTAAGGTTCTCGCCTTGCCATCTGTTGCGCGCTCTGCGCCGTCTGCAGGTATACCCTGTAGAACAGCATTGTTGTTTGGTAGAAACTTGTGAAGATGGTGACCACTTTGCGTACTTAGTTTCTCTTCTGCCAGATGAATAATCATTTCTGCAATCTCTATGCTTGTGACTTCATCAGTAACAGAAATCTCTTGCAAAGTACTGGAATCGTGATAGACATGTGTGACTGTCTTTGGCTAGATATTTTTGTTCATCATTTGCCCAAAGTGGGGTAGAAACCGCACTTTCTTCCAGAATTCTTCGGTTATGCTATTCCATGACAAGTAATGTACCGTCGGATGCTGTTCAGACAAATGGCTACTAGATTAAATATTAGAAGTCGTGGCCATAAGTGGAAATTAGCGGTAGAACATTTTAAACAATTTGAGAACACACTTCTTTACACAGTGTGTAGTTAGAGTATGGAATAGTCGTCCTGCAGCGCAAATGAAAACCCTGGGTTCCTTAAAATTTTACCTAGCTCTGATTTAAACTACTCTGAGCTATTAGTTAAGTTCTTCTCAAACAAGCTTGATGGGCTAAATGGCCTCCTCTTGTTTGTAAATTTCTTATGCTCTTATGTTCATTTTCATCATCGTGTAATTCATCTACATCACGTCTTTCAATAATGTTGTTCATGTATGTTACAAAGTCTTCCTTGTATTTCAAATGACTAGAGAAATTTAATTTTAGGTAACTGAGCCTAACTACACAAGCCGGCTGTTAGTAAGTATGGTTGTTACTTGAACATCTCATTTCATAATGCCCTCTGCCATATTTTCCTTGGCTTATCGAAGAAACTGAGATCCTCCCCAGAAATGATCTTGTCACCTCTCCTCATGCCTTTCACCTTCACAAATCCGGAAAAGGGATGGGTTTGTAAAAACACACGACACAAAGGAACCTGCAGTACTCCTAGCTCTATAACTTGCAGTAGAACGTCACTCCCATAGTGTGAGGCACAGAAAAATGGAACACCTGCAGGAGCCGTGTTCTCCTCAGGCAGTACTTTGTCCACAACAAGTTTAGCATGCAGCTCAACTATGAGAAACTGAAATGCCAAAAAGGTTCATAATTTCAAGGCGTTTGTCTCTGTGGCAGCTAGTAAACTGCTGAAGTGTAGGACATAAAGACACATAACAGAGAAGCGAGTCATTCCTTACACTGCAATAAAAAGACATCAACTGTATATAAACAACCGCGGCCCACGTCTCTCAGATTTCCACACAACGTTTGTCCTCAGAACTACTGGAGAGAGACACGGCCAGAGAAATGATCAGTAAACACAAAACAGGAGCAGAAGTGAACTAGCAGGTGCACCAGCAACATTATATAGTGAAGAGGGAAAATGATCTGCACGTCCTTCACCAAAGCTTTGTGGGTGTTTTCACACTGCCGCCCAGGACAAATGACAAACAAGAGTTGGCTCATGACAACAGAAGCATTTGTTTTAGGTAAAACCGTCATGCGTCCGGGGACATTTTCAATTTGCCTAGGATCACCCTAACGACGTCATATACCCCAAGGTGGTGTAGGGGAGAAAAGGTGTCCTTTCTGGGACAAAACAGAATTACCTGCATGGGTGGTAGCATCTTAAGAAGTAACTACTACTACTTAAATACACCACAATACAATTTTTAAATGTGTCCAGTAGTATTTATATTAACTGTTGAAATTCTGAACCACCCCCGACTTCCTAATATTCCTGCTTTTTTGTTTGTAGTTACAGCTCATTTAATTTCATTTGCAATCTAGGATCTGATGGGGTAGAAAAACCCTCCTGGGATCCAGGTCCAACCAGGACCCTTGCTCGAGGCTAGCCTTTGCTACATCAGGACGTCCCAGGCCACGCATCACCCACAGGAGCCAAACTCTCCCTAGGTGATATTTTGTCCATAACAGGTTCAACATATAGCTCAACAGCAAGTCATTCACCTATGGCCTGTACTATGAAGCAGGGTTACTGGCTTATCGGGGTAACTTGTCGGATTTAAGATACCACAGTTTAAATGGACTTCATGTTCGTTCACTTACATTTTGCCCAGACCACCTTAAATCCACCTTAAAGTTCTCCAGTTCCTCACCCACCACAGAACCGGCTTTCCTGATCAGTTTGTTAAGTCCATTCATGTTATTTCACGCTACCACCACAGCATAGACGATGGTGTGCTGGGGTGGTGGCATGAAAGTGGCAGACATGAACAGACTTAAACTTAAGATTTCTTTTTAGATTTTATGTAGACTATTTTATTTTTACTTTACATTGTTCTTGTGCCTCTGTGTGTTGTGGCAGTCATCGCATAAGCAATTTTCTCCAGGATCAATAGAGTTTTCGAATTCTGATTCGTAGTACAGGCCACTGGTTTACCTGCAAAGTCACTTTAAAAGCCCGATGCAGGCAGAAAGGGTACAGGGGCAATACTGCAAGAAGCCCGCCAATTCGGTCATGACTCATTTAGGGCAGAAAGCCATAACAATGATGAAGGTGAACGGTAAGATAAGGATGAAATAGAAGGTACAGGAAACAAGGAGTCGGAATCAAATCAGAAAACTCAAAGAAGCGACACATTGATAATTCCAATGGTGAGCTTTAAGTAAACATACAACATTGTGCAAAATCTTCATCTAAGTTTCTGAAAGGCACATATCATATCTGAAATATCTTCCTGTGCAATAATGTCAAAGTTATCACTGATAAGGACACGTGTGTGACACGACTAGGAGGTTACATGTATAACGCTAAACACACGAAAATGAGGGAGTGAGCACAGCTAGGGGAGACACTGACCGGGGAAAATTATTATGGCAGTAGTTAAAGCAAAATGTGTTCCTACCAACTATTAACTACATGCACTGTATAATTTCTTTACAATGTTTGTTAATTATTTGCTTAAATGAGACACTTGACAGAAGAGTTGACATGGAAAAACAGCTACAGCTTCTTAAACGAAGAAATGTATGAATGACCTGTTTAATCAAAATTATAATCAGAACTAGACTTTAGACTCGATTCATCCCTTTAAAACACCTAGGTTAAAAAAGGGTTCATTGTGTACTTTTCAATCTCCACTACAATGGTATCAGTGGTATCTTGATACAATCAAAACACAAAGGGTTCAATTTCTCACAGTAGACGATATCAAAGGGAACAAAACATCCTACTAGCATATTTGTCAGGATAGATGCACTTTAAAGGTTGCAATCACTTGTAAATATCCTGCAGTGTGGTTTTAAACCAGCTGAAGTGAAAATACTAGGGCTGTCAATGCCAACTATATACACCGATTAATTGTACGATTCATCAAGTAATCGTTTAATATAATATAATATAATATAATACAATATAATATAATATAATATAATATAATATAACCCATAAGCCACTCCAGGGTGCACACTTAGTCACACCTACCGCTAGTTTAGTTTACCGCTAAGGCAGTACCCTCTACATGTTTTTGGACAGTGGAAGGAAACTTGAGGATCTGGGGAATTGGCACAGACAAGCCTGCACAACGTATGACGTTCATACTGACGTGGCATTTCATTCCCATGCAACTGTCAGATCACAAGGACCGCGATAAGTTCAAACCATCAATAATTTGCGCTGAAACATACCTCGCCTTGCTTTGCCTAAACGTGGCAGCCCTAGAAAAAAACAAAACCATTGTTCAGAACTGCAAATTAGTTTATTTCCCAAATGATAAGACAAATGATCTCCTCTATAACAAAAGTTCCTTTGTTAAAACATTTTAAACCACTAACACATGAATACAGTAGTTCCGTATCTAGCTATATAATAGTAAAGCACAGAAAAGGCACTTATTACTGCACAGATACATATATAAAGCAAACAAGACAAAGAATTTATGACATTAGAAGAGTGTGTAAGGGACAAGCAGGGGCATAAAGGCTATGGATTGCATTTCAGGTAAAAGCAACAAAAAGTTTGGAGTGACATGAAACAAAGCGCACAGGTACATGTGTTACATCTCAGCAAATATGCAGTGTCTGTAGGTCCTGATTCTTATTCACTTATTTTTAAATATTCTGGCTTTATGACACCAAAACAAAATCATCCATCAAATTCTCTGAGCAAGACAATCACCATTATTTCTTGAGAAAGAGACACTGTAATTTGTCAAGTTACATTTCATAAAGCACGTATGGGGGGGGGGGGAATCCATCAGTAAAATGACTGTTAGATTACCACTCATTTGTATTTTTAGTCACTTAAAAGTACATTTAAAAATAATCCCGATTAATCTGGCCACAGCTGACCTTTGCTCGAAACATTTGTACATCAGTTTCTCAAGACCGTCAGTAGAAGAGCAGCAGTGTGAGGCTTATACCACCAAGGAGTGAGATCTCTCCTCACAAGATAGGATCACTCCCGTGCGTATAATGGTAGACTAGCAGCCCGGGAAAGATGGAAGACAGCCGGCACAAGGTGCAGATAGAGAGGCGGCGGGTTCATAAGCCGACCCGCATTTCTGCATCTTGGGTGAAGAGCAACCGTTACATCAAATTTAAGCCAAAATGTTTAATTTGTTAAGCAAAAAATGTATTTAGCAGTGGCTATTACAAAATACACCTAAACTTTAAAAACACGGAATCTGGGTGGGCTACAGGTTATGAACATTACAAGTAATATGGTAGTGCTTTCTAGCAAATCTAATACGACATTAAAACAAGCTCTTCATGAACTTAAGGAATCGAGGAACCGTTGAAATCCATTTCACACACGCCAGTGCTACCTTACCCAATATTTACTTGTACCCCTGGTTAGCATGACACTTGTTAAACATTCAGCATCTAGGATGAGTTGACATCTGTGCATTGGTTCAAATGTAAAATACAATGCTAATGCACTTGGTTTCCTAGTATCTTTGGATGATCTTTGGAATTAGCAAAAGTACATTGGTAAAGGTGTTTGGCACACAAAAATAGTGTTAGGAATGCATAAAAACGTGTGATAATGATGTTAAAACACTTTCAGTGTCCAAAATGTGATTCTATATACAGTGCAATGGTATTTCTGGAAAAGTTCAGAAAGTCTATTTTAGCTACACTAGAAAGCTCTAGAGCGAACGGGTGACAGCTGCCATGCAAACATCCCTAAATGAACACGCCACAACAAACCAGTTTTGAAAACACACTTTGCAAGCACAGATGTCACACAGTAAAATAAACAATAAGTATCAGTTTGAATTAGGATGAATGCTTTGCTCATTGCAAGGAATCATAGTGAGAACTTGACTACGTGCCTAACAACTAACGACAAGCACTGTGAATGCTGGTGAAGACTTCTCATACATTCCAAACTGGCCATGTTGCCAAGTGGATGGAGTATCCATGCCAACAATTACTGCTACACTCCTGATTGTCAAAGACTTAAGTTAGAAAGTGTAAGCGATTACGACAATGACATTGGTCAGTAAAGGAAAACTGGCAAAAAGTGGTATAGTTCCTGTCTTTGCTCCATAAATACTGGTGGCACGTGTCAAAAAAAGGTGGGGGTGAGGTGCCTAGAAGCAAGGATATACTGGGTGGGCGAACAGGACGGCAAAAGATTCTGGCCAGCCTGTTAATTGCTGTCGTTCTCTATGGCTACTGAGGATGCACAGTCTCACACGTGAGAGAATGCATGACTTTTACATAGGGGCTTGTCTTTCTTGGAGTAAAACGTCTTCCCTTCCAAATTTATCTGGCAAAGCTGCAAGAAAAAAAAAATTGATGAGTCGGAAAAGTGAACAACTACACAATAAACGACAAAAGGCAAGCTGCAGAAAATGTTACTATTGCGGTCAGCTTGGGTCATTCAATTTCATTTCGTTTTCAGACATGCTTCTCAGAGAAGAGTACGTCCAAGGGCAAAAGTGAGTGGTAATATTTTTGACCGTTTGTATTGGCCAGGCAGCTCCAGACAGGGGTGACAGAGCTTCTATGAATCAAAATGACTTACAGCGCAGACAAAGCAAGTGTCATGCCAGCTGTAGCCAAGCGCTTCTAGGAACCGGTCACCAGTATCAATCTTGAAGTCACAGCCGTGGCACTTAGTACCAAACATCTTCTCGTAGTCTGAAGAGAGAAGAGCACACCCTCATTAAAATGGAAAGGAATGTCGAATGTGGTCCTGAAAAGAACATAATGATTAATAGTGAAAACACAAAAACTAAAAAATGGAGGAACAACGTGGGCCAGACGGATGACGTATGGACCGCGGTAACAGAAATCACGCCTAATACAAACAGCAAAGATTAAATGGGTTGCACAGGCTTTCAGTATTGGAGCTTGGAAGTGACAGGTCTTCAATGGTGCACTTAAGGCAAGTGATTTAGGGCGCAATTCTGAATAAAATGCCTTTTAAAAGGTGCTGACGCTGCAGCATTTTCATCAAAATGGAATCATTACTTATAATAAAAATCAGTCACAGACTCTGTGTGCTCTTGCTAAAAGACCAATAAATCCTGGACAGAAGAAAGAAAACGTAAAACCCACTGAAACCCACAAAAATCTGGCATTCTGTTTATCTGAAGCAATTGAAAAAACACAAATCAAAGAAACACCTATAATGACATTATGAGAGATTTTTTTTTTTGGGGGAAAAATTTGGAAGTGCATGATTTTTCGCAGATCTTTCACCTCTTTCACAGTACGGCTCTCCCTCCTCCATGTAAAAGGCCTGGTTCCTGATGGGGGTTTTGCAGGCTGCACACATAAAACACTGAACATGGTAGGTCATCTTCAGGGCGTGCATGATCTCCTGCAGAGGACAGGAAGCAATCTCAACTCAGTCGACTTGTTTCAGGGTATCAATTTGTTGGGTGAAATGGATGCATGAAAAGTCTGTGCAGATGATGATACAAGGGTTAACTTTTTAAGCAATGCTGCTGGCCAATTGCCAACCAGGTGAGACAAAGGGCAACTCATCTGGAGCTGGATGACTGAGAAAAGTTAGTCACCGTCGAAAACCGAATATTTTCAGATAGAAATTTCTTGTCCAACACCAAAGGGAAAGTGCCTGAGCAATACTGGGCAGTAACATTAGCCCTGTGTATCATCACCCCGCTAATAGGTCATACATGACAAGTTTGGCTTACAAAACTGAGCCTTTATTCGGCCAATGTTTCATTCCACATTTCTTTAGTAGAGTTACTTGCCAAAACACTCAAAATTGCAGGTAGGCATTCCCGTTCAAACTATTTTTCAAGATTTCGAAGAGTTTCCATCTCTCCACGTTTCACAAAAGCATAGGTGCTAACTGAAGGGTTCCAACTATACAAGCTACCAATCGGAGCCTTTGAGAAACACACCCCTGTATGTGATTTTGAAACCCGGAGCAATGGGAATGAGTGGTTAAAAAGCTTCTCACCCCAGTGATGATCTTCTTGCACTTGGCACAGTTAGGTGCGTAACGGTTGTCATAGCACTTGGTACAGAAGATGGAGCCCCTCTCCTCAAAGAAGCCTCCCTCCTCCAGAATCACCTTACACTGGGAGCAGGTGAACTCCTCCGGGTGCCAGGAGCGCCCCAGGGCAACGAGATAGCGTCCCCTGAGCCCCCCCACCCGACACCACACACACACACACAGACACAGACACACAGACACACAGACACAATAAACAAAGATTAACAGCAAGGTCAGTTGTTACCGAAGGATTAGCAAAGATGCAGAAAAGCAAATGCTACATCAAACCAGCTAATCCATCACTAAAGCGTATTGGCACCACTTAATGTTAAAGCATCCATCCAGCATACTGAAAGACTGCCATATACTGCCAGGTTTTTCTCCCTTGATAGAATGCCATACACGTCCCTGGGTGGCAGTAAACTGAATCATTTCCCTTTACTCAGTTCCTATACATGAAACAGATTCCCAAATGGAAATTACCTGAGGTTTTATTTGCCTTAGTCACCAAGGCCAATCCTTACATTACAGAATCTACTAATACCACCTAAATATAACTAGATAAATCATCTCAGGAGATCTGAAACAAGCCTGTTGGTCTGCAGTACTCTCTAAGTGCAATAAACTATAAGTCACGTGTTCATTGCTGAAGGAAAAGCACAGGTGAAGCCCCATAGGCCTTTGCAGGCTGGCGAAGGCTCACCTGATGATCTTGTTGCAGGCAGCACACAGTGGGGTCCTCCCACTGTCAGACGGAGCCTGCTGGGCGGCCTGTAGGATGGAGTTGCGGTTCTGCATGGGCGTAGGTTGGGCCGGCTTGCTATGCTGGGTCAGCACCGTACTGGTCTTATCTGGGTGGTAGCGGCTGGCGAAGCCGGGGTCTGTGACCCAGGGTGGCCGGCAGGACGGGCCTGTGGAAGGGGCCGGTGCCTTAGGAGCAGATTTAGCTGAGGAAAGAGTTTACAGCGGCACCTTTACATTTCACTGAGCATTTTGACCACTGATACATGCTAAGAAAATCGGTTTGTGCACCGGTAGTGTTTTTACTAAGTGCCACACTGGACACGATTAAATTTTTTCAAGTGTGGGATTCAGATGAACAAGGTTTAGCGCTACAAGGCCATATCCAACCACTAATCCACCTGTGACACCACAGGTGGAAATTTCAGGGCCCGGAAGTACAAATCCAGATTAAGATTTTGTTTCAACCCACCGGCAGAGGTCTCTGTGAATAGCACTACACTTGCCTCTCACATATGGACAGCGAGCACACTGAAGTGCTCCTGAGTGTTAATGATTCAGAGAGATAACCAATCAGATTGCAGAGGAGGTGGGTCCAAGCAACTAACCAATCATTTTTCATTCTGCCCTCAGAACTTTTACTAAAGGTTTAACACTGTGGAGGCCTGTAGGAGTTTCAGAGTAGTTTCTTACCCAGACTTTCATTTGGTTTGTCTGCTGAGGGCGCCACCGTTTTACACTCGGGGGTCTCTGCTTCATGACTGTAGAAATAAAATTAAAAAAAAAAACAGCTCCCATAAGACCAAAAGGACCCCATTAAACGGAAATTAAATGGAATAGATATTTGAGCAAGACATCTACTTGCTGTACAATATAATGTAGGTTTAATATCGGAATCACGGGATTGTGTGTGACTGAATTAAAATATTACAACGGAATTCATAAGCAGACATGCTGAATTCCCCAGAGACGTCTCCCAAGTGTGAAATCTTAACGCAGTTTTGACAATGCTGACAATCATGTTTCAGTTCATTACTCTTCCTCCAGAAAGCAGTTATGAAGGACAAAGTGTCAAAGTACATATATCACTGGCTGTCACCTTGCACGCAACTGCAGTGCTATTGAGGACAGAACATCATCTTATTTTATAATTACTGGAATAAACTGAAACTTTTAAAGGACTTTGTTACTTTTGAATAATCATAGGATGTGTTTTTCCGCTTTTTAAATGAATCATCTTAAAATATACATACCACAGATTCACTTGTAGGCCAACATAAAATCTCCTACCATTACAATGCAACCAACCTACCTTAAAATCATCTTTCACAACAATTTCCTGCAGAATGTTTCAAATGGATAGTAACTACTCACAGAAATTGAATATATGGTAGTAAGCGAGAATATACTTCATTTTGCATGCCTTTCAATCCAAGGAATTTCAACTCATTTCCATTAATTTCTGTCACTGCACTGTCTCCACATCTTCACTCCAAGCAGGCAAACAAAAATTAATGGAAATTTTATGCAGTCATTTCAGACTTACCTTACTTGCCATGCCAAATAAATTACCAGTTTTAAAGTATCCGGATACCATAATATAACATTTAAATAACATCCATCGTGGCATTTCCTGTACCTGCTAGTCCTATGCAGGGTTGCGAGGGTCCAAAGCCCATCCTGAAAGCTATGGGTGCGAATAAGGGAATAATTCACGATGGGGCTGCAACTCATCGCAGGGCCATTCGAATAACAGCAAGAATAAATCTTGTTTTGGGTCCCCACCATATTATATAGCTCGGCTAATTATCAAGTCAAGTGGGCCTTTATTGTCACACCAATCATATTCAGTGCACTTCATACTGAGAGGCGAATTAATGCTCCAGTGACCACAGTATTACATATAGGTCTATACATGAAGTGCAAGGATAGACAAGACAAGCGTGGGGCGGACGGGAGACTGACACGCGATGTATAAATAAGCAATGATGAGACATATGGAATGCAATGAAGGAGGCAGCAGAGTGGTTTACAGCAGAAATAAATAGATACCAAAGATTAATGACATGTACTTGTAACGGTGCAGAAACGCCGGTGGACAGCAGAGCTCGTGTAAAGTCCAGATCTGTGGGGGATGGGGGCAGCAAAGTTGTCAGAGTGCGGACGGCCGTGGGAAGGAGGGTGAAGGAGATTAAGGCGATGATGACGAATATGGAGCGTTGTAATTGGTTGAGACATTACTTTACACCTGCTAATAATTTAAACTGCATTATTTAACGCGGTTTTAGATGGCACTGGCAAATGGAACAAAACCAGCAATAAATACCAGTATCCATCACACAAACTGTGAACCCAGGACGCTTACACAAAGACGCAACAAACACCAAATTGCAGAAACCGTGAATGCTTAAATCCAGGTACTTCCACTACCAATACTTACAAACAAAACCTGAAAATGTCACGGCAGGAGTAAATTATGTAACGTATATGCCCTAATAACAAAGAAACTTAGCATTAAAATTACAGTTCTCTAGAATACCTCTGACATCCCTTTATACCCAGTTAGTCTATTGAGAAACGTGATATTTCCCGTTACCTTTGACAGCATGTCGAACTGCAGAGGGTAAGAGGAGAAACCCCTGACCGCGGTCTGACACGACACTGTGGTGTCCGCAGAGGAAGGGCTGAACTGACAAGCTATAGGTTAAAGGGTGTTTACTCCTGAGCAACATCAAGCTCCATCAACAGACAGTCACCATTCATGCCTCGGTGATGTGCATGGAGGTGACACTGAACGGACACTTAACATGCAGCACTACAAGATGACTAGTGTCCACAGACAGCTCATGTATTGGTAGGGGGATGAAAAGCATTATTTGCCCCTTGTAAGTCACTCGTCACCCAGGACTGACATGTAAAGCTGGAGCATGTGCTGCAAATAATGAATAATGGATGAAGGAAGAGTTCTGCCTGCAAGAAGCTGTTCATGTGATCATTGGAAACCACGCTGTGTGTGGACGGCCACCCTCAGGAAGCGCAGGTCAGGGACACAGGTTGGATCTCAGTGCTCGCATAAAACACACTATTGACTGGGCAGATATATGGTGTGGTGAGGAAGCCCCATGACAATGTTAGTTCATCACCATTTTACGATGCCAATGCCAACACAATGTTTAGGAGAGTTTTTGAGTCTGGATGTTTGTTCAGAGTTGAAGTCCTAAGCAGACCAAAAGCATACACATGCTAGGCGTGGTACGTCGCCAAGTTTGCAGGTGGACCGCCGCCTGCACGGCTCCAGTAACAGCAAACGAAAAAGCACAACATCTCATTAATGGAAATCGCACAGTAATTAAGCCATTTTCGAATATCTTTTGTTTTACCCAGGGGTACAATTTTGAGAAGAGTAATACTTTGCTGACAGATTCCTGGCAAAATACTGATAAAAACCAAAAAGCATAGCAAATATTAAAGGATCCACTTTCCCCAGATTAACAGTACAGAATCACTAGAGGTCTAGTTTGAATATTCAGCATCACCAGTTTGTGTAATTCCCTAAATATAATGCTTTATTCAATTAGAATTACTGTGGTAGAGACTGACTGCATAACATCGGTTTATTAAGAAGAATCTAAAAATGGAGTGAATTAGAAGAAAAGTGTAACCAAAACTTTCAAAGCAGCCTAGAGGCACCATAATGTGTGGTGTAACCTGTCAGGTTGTGTGACGTTGCCGCAGGGATGAACAACAAAATGTCAAATTGCATTAAAATAGAAGGCACTTCCGGGAATTGAACCGCATTAAAATGACACCCGTTGAGAAACTGGCACAGCAGGATCATTGCACTGCTCACTAATATGGACAATTTGTTACCAGTGTTTGTGATCACAAAGAAAGCATTAGTGGATACTTGTGTTGGTAGATTATCCACGAGCCCTCAAACTTCAATGAAACATTTATCCATTTTGCTTTTAGTTAACAGCAAATGAGACAAAACGCCAAAAAACAATCGGTCTTGATATAATTTGATAACCACTTTAGATGCCTTTATGCTTCTATTCATACCATTTCCAAGTGCTTCCAAATTCTATTCTCAGAGTGTTGAAAAAGGAAAAACAAACCACCAAGAGACTACTTATGACCCATATTTCAGAGGTTAAAAATACTTCAATACCTTTGAGATAAGCCCTTGTCTTGGATGAAATATGACAGTGTATATACAGAGAGAGGAGGAAACGAAAGAGGAAGAAACACAATCTTTTTCAAATGTTTTATGTATTGATGAAACAAAAAAAAAAAACAACCAATTTTTGCCCATTTTAACCCCGTTTTTTTTTTCCGCCCCAGAGGGAGAAACCAAAAGAAAATCCAAGGGATTATCAATACGATACAGAGAGAAGACAGAGCAAAAAAGGGGAGTGACCCATGTGTCGGCACAATAAGATCACAAAAGGAAATCAGCACAGGGGGTGAATTATTCCTATTATTCCTATTGCTGAACACTGAAAGACATTTTGCAATAAGGAAAACGATCTATTACACAAGGTCACCAGCACTTTTAACACTCACGCATTCCTGGGGGGGGTGGGGGGGTATCTGTTGGTCGGCTCAGTATGCAA
>JAABNX020000002.1:8205265-8218730 GCA_015163995.2 Mormyrus lacerda | reverse complement strand
CCAATGTCATGTATATTTTTCAATCCTGGTTTTCAATAGAAAATAATTTTTCTGATTTTGATGGATTTAGTCAGATTCTAATTGCTTCTGCTTCGTTTGAATGGTCATGAGGTGATCAGAAACGACGATCTGATTGGTCCTTTGGTTAATGACGTCACCCGACAGAGGTCTCCCAGGCCATATGTAGGTGACCACAAAGAGCTGCTGGGCCACCTTTGAACTATAATTGTCCACCCCTACATACACATAATATTAGATGTATGTTTATATAAATGATGTGCATGTGAAGATGTGTATTTATGTACAAGCACTAATATATATATATCACACACACACATACATACATACATACATACATACATACACAGACATACATATGCACTATGTACACACACACACACTAGGGCTTTGAATCAACAATCAATAATCAATAATAATAAAAAAAAATCAGTTTTGTGATTAATCGCATTAAATTGCACCTAATATTAAAATTGAGTCAAATATTTATACATTGAATACACAAATTAACAAAGTAACATTGTTACTGTCAAAAATTTGCAACTCAATTTGCTAAAATTTTAAAAATTATTTTGAAGACAGACTAAAATTAATCTGCCTCATTATCTAAAATACCGATTTTAGAGATGAGAAAAAAAATAAGACAAACAAAAAACTAAGCAAAAATATACATCTTATATCCATACACTTCGACTGCTTGCTGTCAGTCACCTGCAATAAAGTTCAAAGAATGAAAATCATTGTATATCGTTTTGTGTTACTTATTTGTGGCTATTTGGGTAAAATGGTTGAAAGAAATTAAACTAGAGCAACAAACAACAACCATACACCTAAAAGTTAAGGTAATGACAGTTGCTCTAAACAAAAACAAGCACTAATTCACATAACCTTTTTTCTCAAATTCTTAAAATATCGGTCATTCTCGTGTACTTAAGTTTTGTGAAACGTTTAGCGTCTACAGATTTTAGCTTTGTATTCTGGGATTCCGCGCAATGCCGTAACCTAAACTCTTACGGTGTTCACGACCATAAGGGAATACTATAGGCCTCTACTGAAATCTATGATTAAACTATTCTCTGTTTTGGGTAACAAAAGACAGCATATGTGTTAATGCGAACAAAAAAATAACGGGTTAATACTTTTAAATTAACACGGCACATTAACGTGATAAAACAACCCAGCACCCCAGATATTTTATATTACATATATGAAATATTAATCATTTACCATTATGTCATATGTAAAAAGGAATCTATAAAATGTAAATACAAATACACACAGGCAGATGGATGGCAGCCAGTCCCTTCCCATGTCTACTTCATGCTAATGTGATTTAGTATAATTATTTCACTATCAATATTTGCTAATGGTTGGGAGAGACATTTGGGAAAGGATAACTCCCCCTCATGGATCAGCATGTTCTGTCAAGTAATAATCAGCAAACATTTACATGAGGCTCATCCCTGATGTTAGCACAATCAGATTCCAGGCACAACATTTTCACTGAATATTAATGGTTTCTCAGCATTTCTGCAATGTACTTCAGTTTGTGAAAAATCCTACCCACATACAGAATTTAAAAAAAACATAGTGCAGAATATCACTTTTTCCACTGTAGTAGTCTGGAATTCCCAATTACACTAAATATTTAGACAAACTAATATGTAGTAAATGCTATACCTGAGCTAACCTTTGACTGGTGTGCCATTCAACCTCATCAGTTAGCATCAATGTAAACTGGTATTATTTGTCAGCACTACGGAATACATCTCCCTACAATAATATTTCGATTCACGGAATCATCACCAAAACCTACTATCAATAAGTTGTTTGAGCTTTGGATGTTTTTTCATTGATATGGCAGCTGAAGACCCTTTTGCCCCAGCTTACCATTTTAAAAGAAGAGTTTCGGAATGCAAATTAAGGAAATGGTGCCCATCAATTAAAATGTCATACATACTGAAGATGTACTCAGGGCAAAGCATTTATTAAACGTAAAACCACGAAGCAACAAAGATGAGCGGCTGCCACTTACCCGGGACACCGTGAGCGGCATGTTGAAGTCCTTCCCTCCCTGGAGACGAAACCCCCAAGGCGCCGGGCCATGTAGCGTTACGTAGTAGATACTCATGGTCTGGAAGGAACAAGCGGAAGGAAAAGCTTTACACCAATCTTCTCTCACTTGAAAAATGATGCCAAATGCCGCCAGACCCTAATTCACGGATGCGCCATTTACTTATTTGAGTGTCCTTAATGACCTCTGTGAGACAGCAGCTTCAGAATAAGATGCACCACAAGCCCAAAGCTGCTGGCCAGCAGAGTGAATGGCAGAGGTTTCCAATATTCAAGAGTCCTAATAAGACCAGTGCAAACACTGCAGTGAACCAGAACAGTAAAATTCCACAGAAGCAGCAGCAAGATAATGATCGTCAGGGAACAACGTACCAAGTTAATTTCAGAACATACTTTTGTTTTAAAATACAGACGGAACACAACAGCTCTTTCCTCCCCATCAGTGAGAAATAGAGGGGCCTAACAAACATGGCCTAAACCCTTACTGTTCAATCTCCATTTCTGGTTTGCTTGGAAGAAAAAATGTGACAAAGTATGGCAATACAAACATTCCACAACTCATGTCAATTTAGACAGTCATTTGGCTCTATTATAACATGCATAAATTCACACTGTTTTACAGTAAGAAGGAATACAGTAGATGGATCTCAATGACAGTAAAAGCCTTGCCCTAAGCCTAGTACAGTACTACTATTATAGCATATACTTTTCACAATATTTTATATAAATTACTGAACACATAAAAGCAGATCTTGTAACACTGTAATGACGCACAGTGAGATGAATATGTGCTGCTCATTACGCAATAGTTTTCTGCTCTTTTTACATTGTCAGCCGACTGCCATAGATTCTTTAAAGATTAAATCCAGTCTCTCTCTTTCTATCTTTTGGTGTGAGTTATCTAATCAGAAATTTCAATCACACAATACTTTGAAAGTAACTATATGTTGGAGACTCTAAAGTCTCTCATTAAGACTCCATAACTGAACAAGACATAAGGACTAAATGTTTGATTAAGATTAACAAATACTGACACACCCACACCTCTCTGGACGAGCACATGGCAGACATACCTCTTTTTGCTGAGGGGTAACTCTGAAACCAAGCCAGAAACCTTCTAAAATTGACTAGAAAGCCAGTGAACTGTGAGCCTGGATTTCTCCACACAGGCTGACTCTCTCTTTGTGACAGCAGGACAAGCCCTTTGCTGCTCTACAGAGGCTATATAAGGAATGTAAAACTACACCAAGTTATTTAGGCCCAACACCCTTATGAGTCACAGGGAGGAGGGAGACTGCGTCAACCACCTTGATTCTCTGGGTACAGCTCATACATTCTAACCAATAAATATTATCCCATGGAAACAATGGGGGGGCTGTGGCACTAGGGCTAGGAAGGGGGGGTGGGGGAGAGGCAGCGGACACCACATAAAATTCAGGATAATACCATGACATTTTAAAGGCATTAAGTTAGTCTGCATTTTTGTTCACAATTCAAGGATACCAGCTACAATAATACTAATACTAATATTCATCATCATCATCATCATCCAAGACCTACCTCAGAGCACAAATCTATCCTTTGACCCTCAAACTCATTCCTCTCAGCTCTCTCCAAGCCTGAGCATGAGCACTAAAGTCTACCCTTACCAAGCTTGAAAGAAGCAGAAATGTTTGAGAAATTGCATGAACCTTAGATGAGCCCCATGAAAAACGGGAAAATGTAAGGACATAGACGTCATAAATGCACAGAGAAACAGATATCGATCGGTTCAAATGAGGTGGAAAACAAAATATTAGTGTTCATTCGAGTGAAGGGAAGCTCACAATAAATGAAGAAGTTTAACATTTAACGTTACTGACAGGGAAATCTGAAAGCAAAGAGTGCAAAACTAGAACAAATTAATCAGTAAATAAGCACCTTCATGCGGCCAGACCAGTAAAAAGTTGGAAATCGGGTTTGTGTGTCTTTATACAATCTAAATACGGTTGACATGCAAAAGTGGAATTAGTCACAGAGAACACAATGTTCTCCATAGTTTAAAATTTTATGATTTTTAGGGATACTTTGCATATTTTACGTACTTTTAGTCAGAGAAGCAAATATGTGGAAATTTTTACCGATAATTTTTGTCTAACATCACCAATACTAATACAGATACTACAGGTACCTTTGAGCAATTTGCCGAGTGGGTGAGAGGGTGGTTAGTTGCCAGTACTTACTGACGCAGACTGACAGAATGATGTTACATCATATTTTTATTCTGTGGAAAACAAATGACCAATCCGCGGGTCAGAATTAATAATGAAATAAAAGCATATCACAGGCAATATAAAACTGTCTTATGGACCAATCATCCAACGTAAACTTTTCCATTATTTTAGTGGTTGTCTTTAACACTAGTGCTGCCAACTCTGAATTTGGGCTGGGCAATTAATCGAAAATGAATCAAAACCGACATTCAGAACCTCTAATCCACGGGTGGCTGATCTTAGCCACAAAGGGCCGGTGGGTATGCAGGTTTTTGGGATAACCTGAAGATCAGCTGCTCAAACCCAGGTGTGAGGACTCTTCAGCCAATCAGTCCTCTAATTGGTGACCATGATTATAGTGATCAACTGCTTATATGGATCAAAAAGCTTCAGACAGAAACGTTCTAGTACAAATACTGTTTAAATAAGTCCCTTATAAGTAATCGAGTAGTCTGCTTTCAGTCTTTTTAAACACAACATAATAAAATTATGGTAATTTTTTTTTTTAACGTGCCTACTTTACCTTGTGGTAACCGGTCTGTGTCTGGATAGCTAACCTGAGGTTAATGCTGTGTGCACAGAAAGCATGACAGGAAAGAGAAAGTCATTTTCTCTCAATTTTGAATGTGAACTTAAGAGTTTGAGACAAACTAAAAAACGAGTCACTGAGATCGCGGTATGAGAGGTTATATCGCCCAACCCTACTCTGAATATTGATGAAGTTTAAAAATCGATATGCAAGACTGACATGGGGCTATTGCCAATATCTTGATTTTTAACAAATATTGGCCAATTGCAATATGCAAAGCGATAGCCTACATTGTGCGTTGCTACATCAAGTGGATCAAATTATCCAGTGGAACAGCTGCAATTCTCATTCTCAAAAAGAAGAAAACAATAAAATCAAAATCTTTAGCTGCTTGTTGTAACCACACAATACCATCCACCAAGGCTGGTTGAGAAGTATCAGAATGCTCTTTAAAAGAGAGTTCAAGTAAAACTTTAAAAAAAAAAAATTATTTGACCACAATGTTAGCTTTAGTTTCATGATTTTGAACCTCCAGTTGAACTCCAGTGAAAATATTCACGTTTTATACAGCAAAACACATGATAGCAAGAGTAATTGTAATTAAGACATAATTTGGGTGTCATATCACAACAAAGGTTCAGCTAAAACACGGCAAATATTAATGAGCTTAGCTGCAAACAACGGAGAACTTTAACATAGCCTCCATCGTGCCTCTTGGCTATACAGCCTAGTTTTGAGAAACGCTGTAGTTGACATGGACCGGTCAAATGTCACCATCCCTAACCAGCTTGCGTGGAGTGTTTGATCTTGCAGATCGACAAGTACAAAATACCTGCATCTTGATAGGGAGAGAAACCTCACAGGGCAATTCACAGCTTCCAGTAACTTATATTTTCCTCATGGTTATATTTTCAAATAGCCCTGCCTTTTACATTGCACTAGACATTGTCTGATGATCACCCACTCTGCTTCTCTGCTTGAAATTCACTATCTGACCAGGTTCTCTCACATGAAGGCATTTTTTTGAAGTGGCAACCATTTCGGTTATGTGACGCAAGTCATATAGATTAGTGGCGTTTACATTTTCCCATCCAAAATTATATGAACACAGGCAGCTAGTACTGAAAACATACATCTCAGAGAGCCAAGACAGTGATTGAATGTTTATGCCTGTGATCGGAAGGTCATCAGGTCGAGCCCTGGCCTTAGCAGAATAGTCACATGCTCGTGGACCTTTGGGCGAGGCCAATTAGCCCCCAGCTCTCAGGGCACCACAAGCTTGCCCTCTCCTGCATTTAGACCCAGAGCGAAAAAGAATTTCCCCAAAGGGATTAAAGTATCTCTATTCTAGATCACACATTTTTTCATGATATGTGATCAAAAACATTACTGTATTTATCACACCAGTTCAATTTAGAGATCAAACCAGATTACGTCAAAGTAACTGGAGTACCTAAATAACAGCAATCAAAAGTGTAGGTATGGACTATATTCACTCTCCCCCACCAGAAGAAATTAAGGTGAAAAAGTAACAAACATTCAACAGGGCAATTACAATATGAAAGGAAAACTACATAGACAGAGGAAAAGGATTCATAGAATAAACCAGAGAATGCATCACCTTGTTTTTTCCTTCAGAAAACACGAGACAATACACTTTATTTAAATTTATTTAAAAAGGACAATGTAACAAGTAACTTTCATACTTAACTGCAGCAAATACTTGAATAAAATAAGTGTATGGGATGCTAATTATTATCTACTCTTCCCAAATTTGTCTGTTGTTCTTTAAAACAATTACTTATTCTTACTTATTCTTGCTGGTCAGCTATATTGAAACAAGGCTTTTTCTTACTTTGAATTCTGTACAGACATTATAGCGCAGGGGGTTAAAGTTTCTCTAAAATATTTTCACTCTGATACTCTGTCACAGAAAAAAAACAGCCATTTAAATCACTCGAAGACAAGTTTATGAGAAATTTATAAACTTCTTTGTTATATATACCCCAATATTTATTACAACAAAATCACATTGCTAGGACAGGATAATATGTGCGTGCTATATTAATATATTCAACAAAATACTTTTTAATTTCTTGTCATGCTATCTGGATCTTTTTGTTGTATATGTTCTTATAACTAAATCGTATTTTTTTTTTACTTACTGCATCATTATATTCTGAGTTTACAATTGTTTTCTAGGCAACTGCAGATGGTTTGACGCTATTAGCATTGGAACTTTTGGTACTGGTACCCGGCCGGAAGCCAATGGAAAAGCGAAAGCACCAAATGTACGGTACTTGGTGTGGTGGAAAAGCACCCCTACATATACACAAAGAACATTATAAAAGCAATCAAAATTTATCCTTGGAAATTTCATGCAATGAAGTACTAAATAAAAAGTATTGAACAGTTATGAACTGAATATTAAAAAGTAAAAGGGAACTTCAGCACAGTTCAAAATCAGAAATTTTGGGTACTCTCCATTTGGAGTGAGAAACCATGTCTCAGAGGCGGCGGAACTTCAAAACATGCTTAAAATATTAAGGCAAGGCTCAAAGTCGACATGTCATTCATAAATAACACATTCCTTTCATGATTTGTTGATCTGACCCAGTGTTTCATATTTGCTCGACACCTGTAAACAAGCTTGTTAGGCAACCAAATTCCCACGATTGAGAAATCATTGAGAATGAAAAAATACGAAAAGGCATAACATATGAAACTGTGTAATGGTTAATATTGCACTCTGTGTCATTACCAGTGTACTACATTCAAAGAAATATGTACTATTTAAAAATATATTTTTCACAGAAATTTTGGTCATCGGCCTTATTGAGACTCATATTACTGCTTCCTTGAGTGAAGGGTTATCATAGGAAAAGCATCTCACGGAATGAAAAAACGAGTCCCCAAAATTGTTGATCGTTGATAATTTTGTTTCTCAAACAGCCCACAGCTTCTACAAGTCACTGGAGCTGTGCACTATACGGGCGACGTAATCGAAATTTTGTCAAAGGAATCCCATATATCATTTATATTATTTGTTTTAAATACTTGCATTAGGTCAGCTTACCTCCCATGAAACAGTCATTCAAATTAATCATTAATTTTAATCAAAAAGTCATCGGCGTTACAAAATATCTGACACAAGTGAGTGATGTTAATATCAAGAATGATCGGAACCCTTAAAAGGTTAATTAAAATGCAAAGTGGACCTTTGTTAAAGTTTTGCTTGTTCATTTTGTCATTTAAAAATAAAAGTAACATAAAATCATTTGTTCTGTTACTATTACATGGTGTCTGATGTTATATAACTTTTGTTCTTTTTCATGGAATATTGTCTTTAGAGTGTTATATAAACTGTTGGAATAATCAGTTTTATTCCTGTTATTTGTCTCAGTTCTTCAAAATGCATCTTTGTTCTACAACAACATATGCATTTTTTTGCAATGTGGGACATGAAGATTAAAAATGAATATTAGGCCCTTATTTTGTCTTTTTTACAACATGTTCCCTAAAGATCATTCATAACATGACTATTTGCAAATAATTCCTTTGATAAACGCAGGACCATTGAAAGATAAATTCACAATAGACAAATTATAGACAAAATGAATGCCAGGGGATATGATAAGATCAGTGACAAACTCACCAGAGCTGTGCATTTTATATTAAAATACATTAAAATATATTTGGAACTGAACTCATTTGAACAGGTTGACATGTTACAGTTCCATTATGGTGGTTTATTTTTGGGATTAATGAAAATGCTTTTGTTTTTTTTTTTTTAATCTATCCAGTACAGGCCACAGGCTGGTTGAATATATGTCTTTCCCATTGAGTACTGGTATTTAATTCTGATTCTGTATTTTAATGCTATATGGTTTACTTAAAACTGGTGGAACATTGGTAGCCTGAGTTATAATTGTGTGCGTGCGTCTCAATTTTATACAAATCTGTGACTGCAATCAAATAACTAAAAATGTCAAAAGTCTTGTATTTGTTTGGTTATTTATGGTTTAAGGTTAGGGCTAGGTAGTAGTTAAGGTTGTCACTGTTGTGATTAGTGTTTTCCCCACAGAAATAAATGGACGGTCCCCACAAATATATGAGTACAAACACATACAAGTGTGCTTGTCTTTATGTGTGTATTGCAAATAATGCTAGGGTACTGTGCTTACAAAATTACAACACGAAATTCAGATAAAATGCCGATGACGTAAGCGGAGGTGACAGAATATATCATTTATAAACGCCAAAACCAGACAAGACTTCAATTGCCGGTATTAGTATTGTTACGATAATCACTGTATTTAATAGTGATAAATCGTTTTTTTTTTTTAATTTTGACGGCATTCACATTCAGTCCCCTTTGCTGTTATTTGTGAAATTAACTCCACGCATGGGAAACAACGTTAACTTCAAATGTTCTTCAGAGATTAAGCAACTAACTCGGTTTTTGTTTCAAGAATGTTTCTTAGAAACTGTAAAAAACAATGTTGTACAAAGTCCGAAAAAATGTTCCTGTAACAGCAAACTTATAATGTGAGGCGGTTTTGTCATCTGATAAATGAGATCCCACGCACTTTTCTTTCACACACGAAAAAGTCGATTTTAAAGTTAATTCCTTTTACACCGTTTTATTCGAGTACAAACATCGCTTCGTTTCCTTCGTCTCTGTACTGCTACCGCCTATAATAACTCTTTTAGATATTTAACGATGTTCAAGCCGTGACTTGAATAGAAGTTTTCAGGTGAGCGCAAGCCTCTATATTTGTGACCATTAAAAAAATCGAATGATTTTCTACCTTTTTTCGCTTGTTCCTCGTCGTCGGCTGCCAGCGGATTCGGATGGAAGGGGATTCACGTTTACTCCTTGTATGGTATTCAAACCCTAACCCCGACTAGCCCTGAACTTTTCCTCTTCTTTTGGGTTCATGGAACTTGGAAAATCGGACTTACACGCTACCGCCACCAGCTGTACCGGAGTGTCGCAAAAGAGCGGAAATACGTGCGGGGCCGCATGATACGCCATTCAGTGTCTGAGTGGCATTTTATGGTCCATTTAACCGTTTTTTCCACATGAAAATCCAACAGAACTCTAACTTGTACTGCCAATATATTTTTACCAAGCTATTCCTGATTTTATATTCTCAAACTTCCCACATAAATCAGAACTAACTTACTTTTGTGATATAGCCTATTGACTTCATTCCTCCCATAACATTTTGAAATAGAGATCATTCGTAGCATTTGTAAGTATTGATATCCGTTCTTTCCCATGATACGGATCCTTATATGGAGATATTGATTGCTATACTTTCTCTCTTCGCATAAACTATGAGCATTCTTTTGACCGTGTTTCCAGAAATGAATGTCCTAGAGTAGCGATGTACAAAATCTTACAGTAATTTGTTATTATAGTTGTTGTTGGTATCATGCCACATAGAGGGAATTCCTCCACTTTCTATCTTCAGGCTTCAAAAAGAAATAGTCATTGTTTGGTCCGTGCTGGTTTCCATTTTTAAATTCATACTTTCCCAAAGACATTGGTGTACTTCCTGTGCATTCACTGTACAAGTTTAAAAATAAAAGATTCTGGAGAACTTTAATCAATGTTCTTAAAAAAAATAAAAAATATTTGAAAGTACCCATATATTTCTAAGTCCTTCACTGCTGCTCAGCTAAGTGCTACTCCATAACGTGCTGGATGACTGTTCCACGGAGGCAAAAGGTGCCTAAAACCTCTTTGTCTTCATCAGCTCTACGGTTAGTTGTCAATAAAACAAAAATTTAACATGTCTAACCCCTTAATGTTTGCCTGTACCCGCCCACTTTAAAGCTGCTTTCAGATTCTTGGAAGGGGCCTGGAGTTTTCTCTGGCGGCATGAGGCACAGGGTACAGTAGGGGTACAACCGGGACAAGATGCCAGTCCATCAGAGAGAACACTACAGAAGTGTATGTGAGGTTTAACCCTGCTACCCCCTGAGCTACTATGCACACCCTTTAATAAAATAATAATAATAATAATAATGCTTTATTGATCCCCATGGGGAAATTCTCTTTTCTCCTTACCCCATCTTGCTCTCCGTGACACACAGACACATATACAGGCAAGAGTAAAGCCCAGCAGTGAAGGGCAGCCACCCATGGCGACACCCGTAGAGCTGGGGGTTAAGGGCCACGCTCAAGGGCCCACGAACAGGACCACCCTGCGAAGGCTGGGCTCAAACCAGCGACCTTCCCATCACAGGCACAGAAGATTCACCCACTGTGCTGCCCTCTAAACCACTAAAGGGAAACCATGTCTGCCCTAAAGTCCAACTCTGTGCACATTCAATATTCAATTTATTACTCCCCCTGCCCTCTGTAATGCACCAGAGAACCCTGTCAAGCAAGCTTGCTGACAGTTATGTTTTACTTTGTCTTGTGAGTTTTCCAGTATTAAAAATATAATGACTCTTTTTCATCCATCTCTGAACCGTACAGTATGAATAGATGAGTTCCGTCATATCAGAATAGCTGTTGCTGTCATATTGTGTTTCTTCCCAATTTTTAAGTCACATTATGGACACGAGGTAAGTTCATTAAACAAATGGCATCAGCGTCTCAGATACAAGCCAAGTTGATTGCTCCCCTCCCAAGGCAGACAGCTGAAGAACATCAGGAAATTTCAAAACCATCAGGAGCATCGCTAGGGCTGTTTAAGGGGGGCCTAAAATGATCTTTGACCTCTCCAAATGAATGTTCACTAATTAGTTAAAATAATGCATTATTATTCATTGTGATTATAATCAGATAATAAATAAATAAATCTCCCTAGAAGAGACTATGCCCCCTTTTCATAAATCTCTAGTGGTGATCCTGACAAGAATAAGATAATATCAGTCCTTTCCTTACTTCTGTTTCCATCCATCCATCCACCTGCCTCCAAAACTTCAAGGATAGCATATCTTATATAAAGATCTCCATTCATTATGCATGATGTGATAAAATGAAAACTTAAATGCAACCAGCTAAGATATATAAACAAACTTTGGGCAAAAGTGTCTTATAAAATATAAATAATCATACATTACAAATATCCATAATGAAATTTTCACACTGTGCATTAACATCCATTTGACCATATTCATGCTGAATTCGGCAAAATTTTACGTTTTATCAGTAAAGGTTTAAAACACACCCTGCAGTTAACCAAAAGATAACAGAAGAAAACTGTAGTTGATAACTATAAAGCCTGTGAATGCTTTTCATTTTACAGCAACTGATCATTACCGCTCTCAATCATCCCTCCGCTCCCATTGAGACAGATTTATAAAAGAAAAATTGCACAGCAACCTCAACACAGCAACTGGGGAAGACATAGACTTTAGGGAGTTTTGTAAAGGATTTACAAGATAAGTGTCTGTCACAGAGTTTATTATCAGTATGACAAGTTTATATAGTCACCCTAGGCAGACGTGTTTCGAAATGCTTAAGTTTGCTTCTCAGTGAAGAAGAAAGGACAGCAAACATAACACACTAAAACATACTGAATATAAAATTCATGTAGCTGCTTTAACTGAAAACCACAGGAAACATGCAAAATGCTAATTATTAGCAACCCTACGTTGAATTATAAAAAAAAATCATTGTTGCACTATGCTAGGAACCATGCCCACAAATAATACTACCACCCTCCTGACGACATTTAAAACCATAAAAAGTCAATTAGTCCAGTTATAGGCAGCTGTGTTTCAAAAATTGAGGATTCTGTGAGCATGGTGCTCTTGATCAATTGCCATGGAAACACCCAATCCCTGGCAGTTGCTTTGGCCTCTGTGAGTCCATGTGTTTATTTATAGAGATACTAGGCAAATTAAACAAACCTTGAATCTAGGCTAGTGGTCGCGTCACAAATAACAGGAACAATAATTAATGTAGCTACGAACTCTGAGTCAAGGCTGCTTGTCATGAGTGGACAGTATGTAATGACGTGATCTTGGAATTCATTGTGATAAGAATAAGTATATTGATCTCCAACTGAAAACATTACAATTTTGTTCCAAAGAAACAAAGAAAATACTGTTAGACAAATAAAAACATGACTGGTTTCTTGATTAGTTTTCAAAATACCAAGTTTATTTAAAAAATACTGTTTCTATAAGCCATCTACCAAAAAGGTGTAGCCTCCTAAATCTTCTCAATATACCAATGCCCTCAAGTCTAGAAAATATATCTGTATAGTCAGCTTGAATCAAGCTTACCGTTCATTTTCAAAATTCGACAAGATCATCTTATGAGGTATGACAAAAGACACTGCATGCAGAATTGAATGTACCAATGTAATCATTTCTGAAATTGTTTAAGAATCTGTCATGGTTAATAGTGGTCTGTCCGCAATCTGATGTCAGCCAATGTTAAACTTTCCGTTACACAGTGGACTAATGATAAATAGCCAATAATTCATGAACTCTGTGAGTTACAAAAGGCCTGGGCAATTATTTTCTGTGGAGGGCCAAATCCATGCTTCAGCAGTGGATATTTCACTATAATTATTTTCATGTCCCATGAAAGATTCACACTTGTTATATTGTATTGTACTAT
>JAABNX020000002.1:8187993-8204209 GCA_015163995.2 Mormyrus lacerda | reverse complement strand
GAAGGACACACTCTCATTTTCCCTGCAGAACTTCTTCAGAGCTGTGGTCGGTGCTGTACTCTACCTTATCACCTCTACCATTTGTTTTTTAATAAATTAATTTATATATAACAATATATGTATTGCGTAGGATTTAAGTTAGATGTGTACATACTGAAGTATCAAAGTAAGGGCAGCCACGGAGAACATGTGTGCACCCACATGTACAGTGACCCATTCATATTCACGGTTTCAGTTATTCGCGAATTTGCCACGGACACTTGCAGGAATTTGCACGGAAATGTTTTTGGAGCTCGCCGAATGATTGCAGAAACGTACAGGGGAAATATCATGGGGCATGCGACAGGGGGCGCCAAAAGCATTATTATAACAAACGAAATCATATAACAGGCCAGCTTAAATATTAGTAATACACACTATTTGTTAGTCTATCTTTAATATTAGAAATATTACCTTGGCTTCGCTGTATATCTTTCTTTTGGGGATCAGTCTCACTCACACAGTAGCTGGTTTCAACTTTTCAGAGCCGTTAATTGTGCATTTTTAGTAATGGGCCAAAAAAGTAGTACAGCCAGTAAGCACAGTAGTAACTTTGTACATAATTTAGATGGCTTGTGTATTATATAAAATGTCCTGATAGAAAATTATAAAGCAATTTAACATGCAAATTTTACGGTACTATTTGTTTAGAAACTGTTATCGCTCAGGCTAGCAGACTGCTTCACAGAAATGTTCACATGTGCACGCCAAACCCTCACGAATGAGAAGAGGATACCCACATTTCACCAACTACATGAGGAAGAGGTTCTATAGTAGTGTTCTATATGCCTCTGTCCGGCCTGTTGAACTGGTCGCATTAACAGCAGTAGTCACGCGCTGGCATTTCGCTTTTTTTCATTCAAAAATGTCCGTTCATGGCCTGCCGTTGGTCTCTATTTCGTACACTATAAGCTCTGCATTTTACATTCTGAAACATTTCTCTTGCTTGAGAATCCAATGTCTCTGAAATGGCGTTGCAAATGTAGAATGTGCATGTTTATATACAGGTGTCTGATTTGCGTTGTAGGGTAATTAGTGGGAGAGAGCATGGCTGTCTCCTAAGCACACACACGTGCTGATGTTTCTACGATACATGAGCTTCTAACTTGTACGATGCTTATTGCGGTTCACGCAAGGTTATATACATCTGACTTTTCGTTTCCTCTCCCACGAGGTCTTAAGAACACTATAAATGAGGCCTCAGGGTACCACCCCTACTCTTTCAAAGGATATTCAGGGACTTTTTATGACCTCAGAGAGCCAGGACTTTGATTTTATGTCTCATCTGAAAGATTTGTACAGGACAGTATCCCTTCACTGCACTGGAGCATTGGGATCCACACAGACCACAGGACGGGCTCTCCAGTTGGTCACACCGACGCCTCCTCCAGCAACAACCCAGATTTCCTAGTTAGCCTCCGTACCAAGTACTGGCCAGACCCAAACCTGCTTGGCTTCAGATGGACTATCAACACTGAATTGCAGGTGATATGGCTGTTGACCTAAAGGTTAATGTAAAAGTCTATTTTTCGGGGGTACACGTCCTCCCCCCCCCCCAGTTCCTACTCTCTTTCCCACAGTGTATACGGTCTGTGTGCATATGTGCTCTGGAATGAACTGGCATCTTATCTAGGTTGACCTCTTGCCTTATGCACTGTTCTGCCTGGGCATGGCTTCAACCCACAAACCTGAGAAGCACAGTTGGTTAGAAGATGGATATTACTATTATTTTTCAAATGTTGGTGTGTGAAGCAATATGGACATACAAAATCATACTATATTCACCGATATCCTGTTACCTGTTGTATCTAATGACTGATGTTACTTGCATGTTGTATCCAAAACTGTGCGGAGCAGCATATACCTGAATGAATTATATATGATGTATTCATTGCCTAACTTATATTAGATGCTTAATATCACAAAGAAAAAAGAGGGACAAAGCACAGCTGGAGTTGGATGAATCCACAATCCGGTAGCTGCGATGGTCACTTGGGATGTTTTAATGAAGATCTAGGGACACATCTTGTTCATACAACAAGTTGAATCTAAATATTAGACTTTCTTAATTGGCAAACAATCAAACAGTTTTCAGAAATGAATGGCATGTTTCCAAAAAAAGCAATGCAATTACCAAATCTCAGACTAGAAAAGAATGCCAAATTGACGTCATTTTTGTATAAAATGAACTATTAACGCAAATATTGTTTGTTACAGTACCATCCCATTTGACTGAACTGCAATATCAGATTGCAAATATTGACCGTGATCGACATGGTCGATTTTCTGCAAGGTTTCTCCCACATGCTGCTCAGTTGAATTGGGAACTCTGAATTTCCCTTAGTGTGACTTATGTGTGAGTGGTCAACAATGGGCTTGTTCCATCTAGGTTAAGAGCTCTCAGTTATTTTCTGCGTAGTCCAATTTTCAAGATTCAATTGACACCGCAGGAGGGCGGCAGTTGCACAGCTAACCTGTCTTGAGTTATTTCTGTTTCTGGGTTAGTCCCAGACCATGATATTTCCTGATCCACACAACATTTGCTGTCCGTTCATGCATATGGTCTGAGAATGTCCCCACTGGTGTAAAGTATGTGGTGTAGTTATCCTAGGACATTCACACAATGGTGTGATGTGGAGTTCTTCAGAACTTCGGGCCACATTATTTGGGGACTTTCATGTAAAATTTAGGACTTGCTGGGAACGTTTAGAGGACCAACTTTAATGTTCCTTTGTGGTCTTATTTAGGTCCTTCCATCACATTCCCAGGATGTTTTCAGTACGTTTAGGGCTCCAGCCTCTTTTTGGTCTTGTTTTGGTCCTTCCATCACGTTCCCTGCACGTTTGCAGATCCTCGGTGACAATTACAGTCACTTGCAGGGGATCCGCCTAAAGCTTTTTGCATTTGTCTTGCGAAGTTCGTAATAATTTTTGATAGGAAATAATTTTGTTATATAATTTTGTCTCCATCTAGTGGTAAATTGATACACAACACACAATTCCCCCAAAATATGATGTTTCTCTACATTCACATTTGATTTTATATAGTACCATGTTGATTCTTTCTTAGGATATCATAACATCAAGTGTTTCACATCATTTTTTGCTCACAACCCAAAAAGATGCCGGCTGTGGAGGGTAATAGGAAGACCATATGCGGCTCACTTCAAATTGTCACGCGAAACACATTTTGGTCGCGACTCACAAGTTGGCAAACACTATTCTACATCATATAATATAATTTTCGCAGAATCAAACGTTGTAAGCAAACTTATTTTAACACTTGGGGACTGTAATTTATATAATACTGGTTTTCAGTTAAAGACATAGTAGGGTAGGGCTGGACTGGACAGGCGTGTTCCCGGTGGTCCGATGGGTATGTGGGCCATTATAATTTAACTGTGATCATCATAATTATCATAATTAACAACAATAATAATAATAATACATTTCGAACATGAAATGTTTCATGAATGGGGCATAATTATTTACAACAATCATGGTTCTACTAGTTAACAAAAATAACTTTAAAACTCCGGACATTTATCAAGTACACGATTGTTATACATGCTTTCCCCATTGTTTAATTGTTTTCTATCTGTGCCGCGCCTTTAATCTGCAATTCAGTTATCTACAATATTTGCATTGCCATTTCATTTGCAAAATATTAAATCAATGAATGCATCGGTTTTCTGAAGACGTCCAATAAACGTGCTTGCGCAAATCACGTGGCTGGAAGATCACTTCCGCCTACAGCACCGACAAAATGGCCACCACAACAACCCCCGTAGGACAAGATCAAGGGCCAAAGCAAACATCTTCAGCTGTACTTTTTGATTTGTCTAATCCTCCGGTTATAGAAGGGTTTTCCCCTGCTTCGCGGATGAAAGATGAAGGATTCAAAGAGAAATTCATTAGAAAGACGAAGGAGAATCCCTTTGTACCATTAGGTAAGTCAAATAAATGACATCCGTTGACTACCCTCGCTCAAAACAAATATATGGCCAAATACGATCAATTTGTGTGTGTACGCATAAAAGTAGTTGTTTTTTGTGATTGATTACCCGCTTCACGTAGCATTTGTAAATGTAGAAGGGCAAAACATGAAAGTGTGTATCTGAATCTCTCCACTTCCGGCGGGAGGAGAAATGGCACAGAGTTCCAAAAGTGACGTATGTAAAGGTGTTTTTGAAGCATCACTTTAAGTTTTTACAGAGCACCCCTACTTTACACATTTCATTGTTGTGCACTGTGTGCTGTGGTGTGTCAAAAATGACAATCACTAAATTCTAAAACTTTGGTAAACTACTGTGTACTTCTGAACTCAGTTTGCAACAAATACAAAAAATTGTTTTTGGAATTTTTGCTTCACAACGCAAGAAAGATACTGCAATTGAGGTATGATGTGCTCACACATATATGCTAGCCAGGTGGTTAAACAGATTGCTTGCATCACCACTTGTCATACAAACAAACTTTGCAAATTACAGTACTTTGCGTCATCAGCTGTTCCCGGTTGTACTCTTCTGTCAAGAACTATCACTCCCATCACCTATTCAGGACACGCCCACTTTATCTCCATGCAGTAAATTCTGGGATAGGTTGGGCCACAAAGGATCCATTGGGTGCATCCTTTGTGGTCTGGGAAAAGAAGGAAACATTGCTAGGCCGCATTTGGAGGAGCCTTCAAAATGGAAGCCTAAACTCAGTCGAGCCTACTTTGGTGCCTGAATAATTTATTTATTAATCGCCTCGATTAAAACTATTAGTTAGTGTTCATTTGTAAGTGTATAGGGTCTTCTGTTCTTGAATATACTGTACACAAGCAGGTAGAGTAATTGTGAATGACATGGAATCATGAAAGTTGTCTACTCAAATCCTAGGAGGATTAGTTACTTTGAGAAAGTTCAGAAGCTAAAATCCAGCCAAGTCTCTGAAAAAGTTTCCTGCAGTCACAAAACACCTAATGTTGACCTATTTTTGGGAAATAAATATATCAGCATAGTCTTCAGGCCCCCCTGAGATCCGGCTCAGGTTATAACAAAGCTTAAATATATTGTCACGAAAACACACACACACACACACCTGAAATTTTTGTAGTTAGTCACACAAACAATGTCTGTACCACCTTGGAGGTATGTAGTAGTAGAACGTAGTTAACCTTATGTTAGGAATGTAATTCTCCAGTAATCGGAATGTCCTTGAAATGTTCATGAGCCAATGATAATGTTATGTATGTTGTCTGTGTCAAGATCCACTGTTTTACAGTTTCATTAACATTCTTACAGGTTGCCTGGGGACCACAGGAGCATTGACATATGGTCTCATTGCTTTCAAACAAGGAAAAACTCGGCAGTCACAGTTGCTGATGCGGGCTCGAATCTTCGCACAAGGATTCACTGTAGTTGCAATTATTGTAGGAGTTGCAACTGCAGCCCTGAAACACAAGTAGTGACCTGAGCATAAAGAAAGGACAACTACCTTTGCCAAAATCTGGCTGAAGATCTTCTTGTAAAGCTCTCAAACTGAAAAGTTCTGTACTGCCTTTATGAAAGTGATTACAATGTTTTTCTGTCAGTAGTGCTTGAAGAGACCTCTGTGGTCAAAGGATATAAATAAATGAATACCATGATTTTAGCAGTGTTGCTCAAGTTATGGTGTTAGGTTTGAACAGTCAAGGCAAAAGCATATCTCATCATTAATTGCCTTAAGGATGCATTGCTTCAAGTGTAAAAGCAGAGTACTGAGAGAGTTGGGTTTCCCTTGTGGTTAATGTATTGTACATGATATACTTCATGTTAATTTGTCTTAAATGACCTAACTGGTATCTTATTTTCTATGCTAGATCAACATGTGCAGTTGGTCATGGAATGTGACACACATACATAGTAATTGCTTTATATTGTTACATTTATCTACTCTATTAGCGTCAAAGAACAAAGATATACAGATATACTCAGTGTAGCTGGTATTATGAAACTGAATTTACACATTAAACAGATTAATATAGAATAACTTTATTTCTTCCTCGGTGGAGTAACAGTTTTCCATGAAATGTCTGCTTATATAAAACTGTTGCATTATTTCTACTACACCACATATACACATGCAGATACACAGGTATGCAAGGAATACAGAGCTGATGTAGTGACCATCAAATTCATGGTGCACATCATGGTGAAAATTAAAAGTGGTGAGACTGTACAATGGTCCTACTATAACAAATCCTTTAGAATATGTATATGAATATGTATACAGATGTCATTATCATGTCATGAATCAGACAGTCCCCAAGTGTTCAGCATGTTTCTGAATCCTTGGTTCCAGGGTGCTGGACCGTAGGACTCCTTAAGAAGGAACATCGTCTAATGTACTCTAATGGCCAAAATACTGGAAACACTTTCCAATTTTAGAGATTGCAGAACTGTATCCAACTGTTGCTCGAGTTACCTATTTAATCGTCCAAGGTATGATATTTGTAAACATTCTTTGATTGTTTATAAACATTGCTAGGTGTTGTCACAATTTTGGCCAATAGTGTAAATAGTGACTAGGCACTAACAGTACGGCTATAGAGGACTGAGGCGTTTTTCTTTTTGGAAATGTTGAAGGCCACAAGAGAAAAAGTTCTGATCCACCCTGGCCAGCATACAGCACTTCACTCATCATGACATGATAAACTAACAATAACTCTTAGGATCTTTTTTGGCCTCATATGGATAACGTACAGCCCCCAACTCTACATTTTTTAAACCAAATGATTCCTTTGATTAACCATTATAGACGTTTTTTGTCTGGGGTTGCCCTTCATGTCAAACCAATATTTTTAATCCACATTTATGGGCATCTATATTCAGAATGGGAAACATATCTAACACCTATAAAAATGTTATGGTCATTTTTGCAATTTTAAGTTCAGGTTTCAGACTAAAGTTTTCTCAACCCATATGGTTTCAATTAAACATAAGTCACTGCAGTATATAATGTGCCTCATTTTACACCCAGGGCTTTCAAAAAGCACTCAGTGATATTCTAATTACATGATGCCAGCAGTGATCTTTTAACCCAGTTTCTCCCAGATGATTAAGTGGCAGGTAGGCTATGGCATTCAAGCAGCAAGAAAATGCACCGATTTCATTTTGGAAAAAGAAGAATACATTTAATTCACAAATACATTTGAAGGCAATCTAGGAAAGGCAGGTGATTTGTGGGTATACAAGAGACACCCCTTTGAAAATTTTAAAAAAGTCACTTCTGTCTTAGGTCTTGAGCTGACCAACATGATACCATAAGCAGCTAGGAAGAAACTCGTTCCGTTTGTGATAAAGCACATATCGTACTGGTACATGGGGCTGAGGGAGAATAAAACGTGAATATTTACAAAAATGGGTGGCACCGGCCAAAGTGGATTAAAAATTCTTACACAACAGTGCTAAGACTGATTTAAGAGATGTAAAATCACTTTTTAAACATTGTCAGGAATCTGAAGGACAGGGAGGGGATTCCCCTTCAAAATGCATTTTCATCATCACACAACCCCTGATTCTTCATTTCAGAAGAGAACTTCTGATTTACATTTTTGTAGTGGGATACTTTAAAATGTCAAACTATTTTCATAAGGTCCAAAAGCATTGATGGCACTCACCTTGGCATACTTTTGCTCAAAATACACTACAAGTCCAGCCAACAGAAATGCGATAGCAACATAAAATCTGTCAAGGGAAGGGACAGAACGGTGTAACCCAAGCTATAATGTGAAAAGGGGGATGTGGATGAATCTCGATTCCTTATGTCAATGTAACAAAATTTAAAAGGTGCCAGAAAATAGACTAATTAGCAAAATATTTTACTTTCCTTCGTTGTGGAGTAGACGGAGCACTACACAATCTTAAAAGAGCGGAACAGAAAGAGGTGGCCTAGCGGAGCAGGGGTGTCTGTTTTAAGGATATGAGCACCGAGCGCATGCGAGACACGTCTTTGGACTGCCTGTTGGTTTTGGGGTTGAAGTCGCAGAGCTGTGCCACCCGCTCCCACTCAGATCCTGGTGTGTCCTCATCGCTCTCCTTCAGGAAGGCCTCCTCTGAAGCCCTTGGGGAACCAAAAGCAACACTTTAAAAATGGCACATAAGAGGAACAGTCTTACATTGACTGCTAATTACAAATCTGCCTTGCTTGGTTACAGTGCTGTCAGTATTAATCTGCGTTCACGAAGAATTTTCTGTTTTAATCCTAGTATAAATCAAGATATAGTACTTATATGGATATTTGAAACCGATATCTGACACTAACAGTGTGCCTTTGTGCACTAGTTCATCAATTCAAAACTGACGTTCTTAACACGCACGTTAACTGCATTTGTCATCCAATATAGGCGAATTATTGGCTTTGCAGCCACTATTTTGACAGGATTTCCTGTGAAGTAACATTGAAATTGCAGAATAGTTATGTAATACTGCAGTACTCTACCAGGGTCAAAGTTAAACAGGCAGTGCACAGGGCCAATACAAAACCAGGTGTTTGGCAAGGGTACTGTATCACTGTTCTATAGCTGTCCCAGTAGGTTTGATTCTAGATGCTTGGTTTTAAAAATGGATAGTCAGTATTAAATCAACAAAATCAACTAAAATTCTTAATTAAGCAGAATGTAATGCAGTCTAATAAACAACATGGTGATTACTTTTCCCGTTTAGCAAACACAGGCGAAATAAGTAACAGTGTTTCACAATATTGCATGCATTGTCTGTAGCCAGTGTGTAATTTAGAAAGGGTGGCCTTTCCGTTGTTTTCTTTAGAAAACTCGGCCATTTGGGCAAGCTGTCTTACAGCCTTTCACACTGCCACGTCATTGCTGTTCCATTCATGTCTGATTGAAGGCTAAGGATATCCAGATTCCACTGCCCACAATTCAGAGAATTGGTCACACATTTCAAGTGACAGGGTCTGTGGCACAGAGGGCAAGTTCTGAATGTCAAGATGACAGAGGATGAAAATGACTGATCTGAAAAAATCATAAGAAGCCTCTCATAAAATTAGCACAGGAATTCAGAACAAAATGAGGCCGTTTCACAAAGAACAATTACGAGACGGCTCAAGGAAGCCGATCTTCATCAAAAAGGGGTGTAAGGAAACCACGAAGAATGTTCCAGTCTCAAATTTTCAGAACTTTACAGTCACAGTGATTCTCAAGGGAGCGTTCTCCGGAGTGACGGGGCATGTTTTGAGCTGTATACCGATGCTGCCGAACACCGCCTTCATAGGTCAAGGGAGAAATTCTACCCAGACCTCCTCTCCACCGCTGTGAAATGTGGTAGACGTGGGATAATGGTATGGGGGAGTTCGCGCAAAAGATTACAGAAAGGGTCACTACCAAGCTTGAACAAGTTATGTAGTGGGAATGACAGACAATAGGCCAATTTCCAACAAGATAATGCACCAGCACCCACAGCAAAAACACCAGTTAGGGTTGGAGCGGCATTCACTGACAATGATGATTCGTCTGGTCCGTCACCATCTTAACCCCATAGAGAATATGTGGGTGCATATCAAGGCCAAGCTTGTTGGCAGAAAATTTAGGAGCAACGACTAGCTGTGGGAAGCAGTCAAACATGAATAGAACAGAACTGATGCAGCACAATGCAAAAGGCTGTTAGTTTACCCTAAAGGCTGTTTTCTTAAGAAAAACAAGGGAAAACCCATTCCACGCTAAAGTGTACTAGATATATACAATATTGCATTAAACTGCTTGCTTCCTGCTCACACTGTTGCATTGTATTGTTCAAATAAAAAGTAAGTATACAAAGTGTGAAACACTATCAGCAGTGTATCAATGACTGCTGTTTACAAAGCTAAAGTTAAATAGGCCCATCCAGGCTTAATCATTTATGTTTATGCCAAAACTGCATACACAGCATACAATACACTTTTTTTTAATAACCAATGTAGATAATCTTCCACTTTTCATTTTTTTAACACTTATCAGGTGTAACAAAGCTTTACAGAGCTACCAAATTAAGCTTGTTATAGTTATACCTGACTGAATTACAGTAACAGAGAATTTGGTGGTCGGCTACTACCCAACCTTCCACCTACGTGATTGAATGATTCGTGATTGTGATGCAGCATTTTAGGGATAGTAAGTGACCTCACAAAAATAGAATGACATTCAAGTATCAATAGACCAATAGTGTGTTCATACAAAATAAGTGACCCATAAAATAAATAAATAAATATAAAATATACATATATATTTATATATACATTTTATATATATAACCCTGTTAAACCAGGGTTATGCGGTAGAGTAGGTGAAGAGTGGAAAGCAGTTGAGAGCGCAAAAGATGCAGGATAAGCAAACCACCAATGCAAACCAGTCACTGTCATGCACCTGATTTTCTTGCAAGGTGAGATGAGAGGGGAACTGGAGGCACTGTTACAGTAAAATTTGATCTGAAATGGCTTTAAAAACATATCCAGGTTTAACAGAAAGCTCACAGACCTCAGGCATACCACAAAAACACAAAGCATTCTCACCACACGGAGTGCAGAGCAGACTGTCCACGGTGCATATGGCGCGACTACATTCTTAATGAAAAGCCACATCACCGAAATGGGGCACAGGACTATTTTTGTAATGCTGTGTTGTCTTTCATGAGATGGCAGTACTTGCCGAGGTCATATACTCTCTCATTTAAAAAGATTTTTCTATGTACAGGCCATCAGTAGAGGACAGCGACAAGGGTGCAAAAAAAAGTAGCAACAGGAAATGACCCTGAACCAGACATTGTACACTGACACGAGTCCTTTAATTTATGCTGACATAATCTGAAAAATAACCAATGTGTGGTGTGATGTGTTGCAGTGGTGGCAGAGTTTAAGTTTCCTACAGTGGTCAATGAGAGAGGGCCCAAAGCCACAAGAATAATCTAAAATGTCAATATAAATACAATATGAATTTGCCCAGACCAAATAATACTACTACTACTACTACTACTACTAATATAAAACATCTTTACAAAATGATTAAATTATTATTAACTGAAATTTAACTTTTAGAATAGGGAATGCTTTAATACTCTAACGAACTAATTTCTAGAATGGGTCTAGCATACATATTCAAGGGTAATTTTTGTTACTGGAGGTGAAGATTTTCTATAATTGTATAACAGGTTGAAGAGGAACAGACGTACACAAAACCTATTGTATCTGCGTTGGGCTGTTCGTAGAAAGCTTTATCCACAATCCTAGTGTGCATGCAAATTAGTCCAGAAACAAAAAGGGAGAGAGGAAGAAAGGAGGAAAAGACAGAGAAAATAGGTCAGTTTCAAACAACAAGCAGACAGAACACTTGCAAGTTATCAAGACAGAAGACATGGAAAGGAGCGTTACAGCAAAGGGAAAAAGCAGCAAAGTTTATAGTTACAAGAAGATACCGTGCAAAACTTGTAGAGAGTCTGCTGAAAGATATAAAAGAAGGCTTGCATTAGTATAGATAAGCTACATCCCCCCCTTGTTTTCAAAACTGGGATAGGCTGCACACAAATGTCCATTTTCATAGGTGTTAATCCTCAACATGACAAAGAGCACATTCATATAGCTTAGATATCTGCAGTGACACTTAACATGAATGTATCACTGTTCTGTAAGGAACAATCAATGGTTAGTATAGTGGAAAATGTGTGCAGAATGCATAGAATGTCTTCCATATAGCAGCGATACACTCAAAACTGACAGCGACTGGATACTCTTGTATACTAAGCAATAATAATTAAGTACATGTAATTTTTTACCAGTTTATTTCTACCCGTGGAGAATGTTATACTCAAATTACTAAATGAATTAAATAAAAATGAGTTTCCTGAACTTCATAAAAAAAGATAATGGTTGGCAAAAAAAAAAAAAGACTTATGCGAGATCCCAAGATGTTGCAATACCTTTCCAATTAATAATTAACTGCAGTGTGTTTAAGGTACAAAATATAGAATTAACTAATAAGTATAAAACTAATTAATACAAGACAGCTGGGCTGTTGAACTTCAAGCGCACTCACAAACATTGAAACAGTAATTCAAATTTGCCTGTGCAGAAATCTGGAAAACCAAGAGGTGTTGCTTGCTTTTGTCGAAAGATATTACAGTTGGAGGACTGCATATAAAGCTAAACCTGACTGTGGCGTTAAGAGCCAAGGTTTAAACTCGAACCTGCTTTCTGGAATATCTCAGTACAGATTAGCAAATCCATCATCAAGCGAGAAAACCTGGGAAAGTGGGATCCGGGTTCAAACCTTAACTATGACAACAAAAGAAAGCAACACCCCCTATTTTCCAGATTTCTTTATGTGCTTAATGCTTAAAGCACACGTTATTAGACATGCCTGTATCATTTAGTTTTATACTTATTAGTCCGTTATTTCGATCTTTTGTAGTTTAAATGGACACAGTACAGTTAGTAATAGTAATGCAAAGTGCTGTGAGGCCTCGGTCTGTCTTTTCATGTCACCTCCTGGGCTCCATAATTGTCATACTTGGATCTCACACAAATTAAAATTGCCATAACAAAAGCTACTTCCCTGAGGTAATTACACAGCACTACAGGTAGTCTTGAGAACGATATAATTAACTCAGACATGATAAACCCACCCCCCACAAATTACAAACTAAACAGGCGTGTCCTATTTTATTGAAGACAATGTAGAGCAACAAAAACCGGGTATATTTCCTCATACTTAAATACAACACTAACTTTCTGTATATATTTTCTGTATTTCTCCATTGCATGGAACGTTTTTCACACAGATGTCAAGAGGTACATATTACATGTGTTACATGCGAAATTTAAAATTTAAGCATATCTAAGCAGTTGCCACTTCTTTGGGATAGAAATACTGGAATGTGTTTTTCCCTAAGAAAGCGGAACGGCGCAACAAGCAGCAACAGCTTCCTGAAATCATTTTGTATCCATAACTGGAGACGAGAGCATTGAAAGGTTGTGGCATTGCACAGTACCTGTTGTTGGCTTTGTTCTTCTCCATCTGCTCAGACTGATGCACGTGCCAATCTTCCAGCTCCTTCTTGGCCTTTTCCTTCCACTCGGCCTCTGCAGCCTTGGAGGCGGAGTCTGTTTGACCCCATGGAATACAGAATACATTGCTTGGAGCAAAACCTATTGTATGGTAACCCTGTTTTAAGATGCACATTGACTAGAATATGACTAACCAAGACAAAAAATAAATAAATGACATGCTTCCGGATTAAAGTGTGTTCTCTCAAGTGCAATGAAAATATTTATATCGGAAAATTGGGGGAAAAAAAAGGTCCTTTTGGTTATCTGTAAACATTCACTGCCAGCTAAGAAAGAGTCTAATTTTGAATTCACAAACTGTATGCACCTGATTACTAATGAAATTTAAAAAAATCATCTTCCAGCATTTCCTGTTACATGCAGCGAAGGCTGCTGCTGCTGCTTTTCGACATAAATTGGCTCCATAACTTCATCCAAAAATCCTACCATGCGTTAGTTTATGGGAGAAAACAAGCCAAAGATATTTAAACGATTACATGATTAGATAGAATATTATGATTGCGGGCTTCAGTTTTACTGATGGCTGTTCCAAACTAATACAAAGAAAAAAGCGCCCTCAGCTTTCTTTTAGACAAACCGAAATGAAAAAGCAAAGAAACACGCCGCCAGCCTTTCACACACTCCACCCCAGAGCTTTTCAGTGCAAGTATTTGATCTGTGTTGATAAAACCCTGACAGGTAAGAAGCAGGTTTTCTTCATTGAGGACAGTGACTAGCAGCTGTAAGGTTACTAGCTTCAGTTAAATTTCTCCAAAATCACCAACTGTAAACACGGGTAAAACATAAAGTTACTTTGGATGAAAGCCAGCGAGGAATACATACGTACCAAGCTCCTCAAGCCTGGCTCTCTGCTCCTCTCTCCACCTGCGCAGGCTTTCTGGTTCTTGTCTCTGCTGGTCAACTCGAGCGATAGCGGCATAACTGTCAGTAGGACCATTCGACTCCTGGAGGAAGTGCAATTTCATACCGCCGGTAAGCAAGACAACTGTACCAATTTACATAATGACTACATTTAATAGCCAAATAACCACAGTGACTACTGAGAAAATCAAAATTGCTCAAATGTATTTAGAGATAATCAGGCAGGACAGAGTACTGATTAATGTTTTCAGTGGATTCCAGATACTATTTAATCAATAAGGATTACAAAATAATCCCATTGCTAAACAATAGCTGTCCAAGTATGATTCATTTTAAGTCAGTTGCGCATTTTGACATTATGAAGTGCTCCCAAGGGACACAAACAGGCCCTACAGCTGCTTTCTCACTTTAGAAAGCTGGCTTCGGTATATTAAAGTTCTGTGTCATCGGCAAAGTTTGTGCCAAACTGGTCACATAGAACACGGCTTCAGTTTGCGCTCCCAAAAACTTTACACTGACCTAACATTATTCCTGACCAACGGAAAACTCCCCATTCTACTGAAAACCAACATACACACAGGTAAAAAGGCTAGTCAGTTGATGTGATGAGTTTTAGAAAGCATTTCTCATTCCCGGACTTGACAGCAAAGACTCAACATACAGTTTAAATACTGCCTATTATAAAATAAGCCACTCAAAGGCAGCCTTACAGTAACTTACCGAAAACATGTCACCATTCACCGTGGCAGCTCCTTCCCCAAAAACATCTATCATTCAACAAGAATAAAAATGTAGATCTTTAACTTGTTTTCAGTGCATATCAATAGCCAACACCTAAATATATAATTACACACATATTTCTAAACTACAACTAATAAATGAGGGAGATTGGGCTTGTTTAACTCGCTATAACGTCATCAACTCAATTTAAGAATGTAGCAATACCAGTTCTTTTTAACTCAATCGTACCGATTTTCATACTTGAGTGTCTATATTTTAGTTTACTTTCAGTTTAACTGGTCTATAAAAATTCGTTGTTTTTATTGTATAGGCGCCGCTCAAAAAGACGCTGGAAACGGGAAGGACCCATCGGCGCAAGAACTGCAAGATACCTAAACTGAACTAAAAATTATGATAAACTGCGGTGCTGCGATATTTTGCAGACATTTAATGTAGGAGTTGGTGACTGTTTAGAAGCGTCTGTCAGCCACTTTCTCTCAATCGCAAACTGCTCGCTTCTCGGAAACGGCACCAAAACCTACGATCGCTTCTTACTTCCCTTTCTTTGTCGTGGTTATTTGCTAAAATGCGAGGTAGTTGTATGTGAAAAGCAGGAAAACCCTCGATGTTTGGCTGGTTAGCCTTTCTTCACGATGAAATCCACTGACGAGCCCTGGAGCAACTGCTCCGTCAGCGAGCCGTTAAAGGAAGCGCGCCGGCTGACAAAGCGGCCTGCCCGTGCGCCAGTCGCCGGCGAATGGACCTACTGTAATTTGTCTGAGATGGAGGGTAGTGAGGCTGCTCGGCCTCTTCCAGTGTCCCGAACGCTTCGTCATTTTCGATGCCCGCAATCTCGCTTTCCTGTTGGGCCAAAAACGCAGCGGCGGGGTCGTCTTCTGCTGCCGGGGCTCCGTTGCCGGAGGAAGAGAAAAATGCGAAATCGTCCGCCATCTTCTCTGGCTACGTGTTTATATTTTTGCGGCGAGACTTGAAATGGCAGTTAATGAAAGCGTGTTCTCGTCTTCTAGAAACCGGTAAGCTTAGCGACTGACTCGGAGGGCGTCGCCAGATAAACTGGTTTCCTATCTGGTACGGCTCTACGTTCCGGCTAACAACAAGGTTCCAACTTATATCCGTCACCGTGAACTGCGCGCAATAAAAGTCTCACTTTGTAAGTAAACTTTCAGCTGTCGGGCTATTCTAAAGTTTTCAAACACCGCGTGTCTTTCATATCATTGACTTGATAGGTATGACTCCGCTTGTGGAAAAAAGGCGTTTCTCCCACAATGCTCTCGTGGCGCTCGCGTAAAACCCAACACTTGGTCACGTTGGGGGTGTTGTCATCGGCGACCAACAGCGCAGCAATCTTACTGCTTCCTTAAGTGGGGCAGACTGCTTCAGCGTGTCTGTTGTGTGTGTATATACGTCAAATTCAATATGTGCCCAGACCTTTTTAAACATTTATTTTACGTCTACAGTCATTTGAATTTGTTTGACATCAAGAGCATCGCTGGGGGTTT